>OX155973.1:13944776-14217276 GCA_944548615.1 Micropterix aruncella
TTAGAGTAATCTTACAATGTTTTGAAAAAAGTCCATCTAATGTCAATTATCCATAGAAATTTTTAAACCCCGTTTCACCCCTTTAGGGTTTAAATTTTGTAAAACTTAGTACATCTATATGCATATTTGTTTATTAGAGTAATCTTACAAAGGTTCGAATAAAAAGTTTATCTTTATCGTTTCTCCATACAAATTGTACAACCCCTTTTTACCCCTTTAGAGGTTGAATTTGAAAAAAGCACGAAAGACATATTTTCTTCTTTTTTATTAGAGTAATTCTACAAAGTTTAGAAATAAAAATCCCATCTAATATTGTTAATTCATACAAAGTTTGGAACCCTGTTTCGCCACTTTAGGGGTTGAATTTTGTAAAAATATGAAACACGTGTTTGCTTATTTATTTATCAGAGTAATCTTACAAAGTTTCGAATTTAAAAGTACGTCTATATCGTTTCTTCATACAAATATCGAAACCCCTTTTCACCCCTTTAGGGGTTCAATTTTGAAAAACAACGAAAGACTTATTTGCTTATTTTTTTGTTAGAGTAATCCTACAAAGTTTTGAAATAAAAAGCAAATCTAATATTGTTTATTGATTCAAACTTTTGAACCCTGTTTCACCCCTTTAGGGGTTGAATTTTGAAAAAATATGAAACACGTGTTTGCTTACCTATTTATTAGAGTAATCCTACTAAGTTTCGAATTATAAAGTTCATCTAATATCGTATATCCATACAAACTTTGAAACCCTGTTTCACCCCTTTAGGGGTTGAATTTTGAAAAAACATGAAACACCTATTTTCTTATTTGTTTATTAGAGTAATCCTAAGAAGTTTCAAATTAAAAAGTACATATATATTGTTTCTCCATACAAACTGTGAAACCCCTTTTCACCCCTTTAGGGGTTGAATTTTGAAAAATCCACCCTTAGTGAGCACTTGCGTCCTAAAAGGAACCTATGTTAAAAAAGTCAGCTTTCTAGGCACCTATAAGAGTTTAGGCTGGGCGTTGAATATATATATATATATATATATATATATATATATATATATATATATATATATATATATATATATATATATATATATATATATATATATATATATATATATATATATATATATATATATATATATATATATATATATATATATATATATATATAAATATAATATCAAATTAAAATCTAAGTATTATTACTAAATAAATTAAGGTATAAATAAATGAAAGAAGACTTATCTGGTCTGTTCAGACCAGGAGCGACTCCACGCCTTTTTTTCTTCTCTTCTTTCAGTGTTGGTTAATAATCCCTGCTGTGGTATTAGTAGTCTGGCCAACCGGACTTCTTCCTGCCTCATACAGTGTTAATACGATAAAGTGAAAATTGAGAATCTATGCTGGAAAGGAATAGGCGATTAGTGTATCTTAAAAACTAATGATTATTGAAAAATGTTTTGAATCTATATTTCGGTGTAAACCGTCACCAACGAGGAATTAAGAACGACTAAGGAATCCGATCCACATTGGCGGTTAAAATTGTTTATTGCCCGTCGTCGCGCTGACAAATAATAATTCATCGTTTGCTGCTTATTTTTATTTATCGCCTGCAATTTATTCTACTGCCGGTTCTTGTATTATCGTAATTACTGCTGGCTATTTTTGAAAAAGACACGCTTACCGCACGTACTAATCGACGCGCGACTGCTGACGACTGTGACGTCATAAGCGGGCACGCCGACGATAGATTCGGAAAGGCCATCTGGTAGTACAACTAGGGTTATTAATAATGTACGACGGGTGAACCTGTCACCTCAGGAAGTTTTAACGATAGTGTTCGTTCTATCTCCCGTGAGGTGAGCGTAGATGAATTAGAGAGAATACAAATGAAATGAAATGAAAAATCTCTATATTGTACAATAAAAACAAGATACAATGGCGGACTTATTGCTACATAATCTTCCAGTCAACCAACATGCTGATGTTAAAAGAAGATTAGGAAAAAATTGAAGCATAATAAGATACAAAAAGATATAAAATGAAATTTTAAAATATACCATATATTATGCAGAAAAATCTTCCGTCTAGCGAAGCCAACACGCCAAACAAAGACCAACGCCTTACTGCGAGGCACCGCCCAACTAGCAAAATAGTTTCTTATAACTGTCTTCAAGACTACTTTTCGATACTCCTATAACAGTCTTCTAATAGCTTACAAGCCTGGATTTGGGCGCACTTATAGGAGCACAACAACACTTGTAACGCTCTTATAATAAGCTAACAGAATGTTGCTTAATCCTATAACTATCTTGCAGTAGTACGCCTAGGACAGTTACAGGTACTAGTGATCGTATAATTATCTGTGTCTAGTTCTTTTCGAGAGTAATCCTGCTGATAATGAGCTAGTAACGTACTTGGTTTTTAGTTATTAGTATACATTTTAGAAACCGGCCGGTCAGCTTGCTAGAGCCGTCATCGTTTTTTGTTCCAGTTTGGATTGATTATAAATTGATAATTATTGTTTCAGTTAGTACGTTACGTAAGTCATTTTTCATTATTAATTATAAAATTCTTAGCCAGTATTAAGTGAGTAAACTTGTGGCAAAGTCATTTTTACTGTAAAAGTGTACCGTATTAGCTTAACCCGCTTTTCTTTAACCGGGTTAACCCGGGTTAACCCTTTTTCGGGTTAACCCGCTTTTCCGGGTTAACCAGCGGGTTAACCCGGGTTTCTTAACGCCCTTACAGAAATTTACAAATTTGATAAGTTATTGTAAAAATAATATCATGGGCTTTTATGGTTTCTTTAACATATTCGCCATGTTCCAAAAATCGCTCTTCATCATTGCCTTTATGAGACTGCTATAGGTAAAATGGCGCTCATAATACGTTTGGTCAAGACTAACTCACCGCCATGTTGAATCAAATTAGAGTTCGCGAGCTCACTATATGTTTCTAAATCTTTCAAGCCTGGACATTCTTTTTATTTGCTGTTTTCAGGATGGTTGTGTTTGTTGATGTGGACTATTTTTTGACCAGAAATGAATTGCGTTTACTCGTGCTGACTAATTTGAAAAATGGCCTTGGACTCACACACACTTTGTGTTATCTGAAAGCTGCAATGGTTGTGGATTACTATAATATAAGTTACTAACGATAATTAATAGACCCATTCGCTTCATATGTACTCGAGAAAACGCTAAGTTACTATTGAATCTAAACCTATTTTGGTGTTTTAACTGCTTTCTGTACAGCATATATGACCATTATATTGAAGATGAGTGTGTTATTTGTCAGTAAATAACACACTCAAAGGAAAATGTTAAACAAGAACATTTTCCTAATATTCTTAGCTTAGAATATTTTAGATTTTGTTTATATTACATAGTGTAATTAATTTGTGAAATTAGGTCTAACCGAACACAAAAACGACTACTACGCAAATACTATCTGGCGTATTATTATGAAACCTGCACCATTTTAAAGATAATTTAATTATCTATCTTTTTATCAACGATTTTTTTCGAATAATTCGGTTTTTTTGCTTTATTGAATAAAAAATTCGTGCGCGGCGCTCTATCGAAAGACGTTTAAATTATTCCGAATCATTTGCTTCCGCAGCCGCAAATGATTCGGAATAATTTCAACGTTTTCCGATAGAGCGCAGTTATCTAATATCAGAAAAAATAAAATAAATAAATAAATATAATTGCATAAGTTGTTAAAAATGCTATGCAATAGCTTTACCGTGGCAGTCCCCGAGTGCCACACGTATTTTTTTTTTTATGAAACCTTATATCAACAAGTAAACAAAAAACATGTTCACGCAAAACATAAAAATATCAATATAATAAAAGAATACACCAATAAAAGACATAATAAAAGAATACACCACTCAAAATTTGTGCAGCCATTGGACGAGCAATAAATATCCAAACAAGGTCCGAAAATACCTTCGTAGTTTCATTGAACTATAAGCAGTCACATAGCTTGTATAATAATAATAATAAAACTCTTTATTCTTAAGAAAAGGCGAGCTTATTGCTTATACTTACCTATCACTAGTGGAGGCAAGAGTGGTAATTCAAATATACTACATAATATTGGCCAAAATTGTTTCCTTGAGCTGTTGTACCTATGGGCAAACCATCGATATTAACATTCAGTGTAATATTATCATTTGAAGAAACGACATTGTGTTCAAAAACTTTTGTTAACTGCTTCTTTAAGCCATTGTGCCAATAATGACCAGTTCCCAATGGAACAATCTGTATTTTCTCTCTTGTTGTTTGAAGAAGCGTGCGGGCATCCATAGGTAAAATGTTGTTAATTCTCTTATTAAGAATAACAGAAAGTTCGTTATACGCTAAGTGCGATATATTATATTTAATAGCCCATATTTTAACATCTTCTCGAAATTTAATGTTTTTTTCAATGTCCATTTTGTCTACTTCTGATTCATATTCATTTTCGTCAATACTATCACTAACCAAATCTAAGTCACTGTCGGATTGTACGGAACCCTCCAATGAATTGTTTATTCCCGCTTTTTCGGAGCCTAATTCGGATAGCGTATTTAGGGTTACCCATTCTGCGTGTCTCTTATTTACTCTTCTCCTGTATCCTCCACTCCTTTTGAATCGTTTCCATTCTTGAAAATCGGCCATTTAAAAATAAATTTAACTTTGCAAAATCGTTACGCGCACATGGTCTAACGCACAGTCGTTCGCCGTGTTTCAAAAATCACTCTTTACCATTGCCTTTATAATACTTCTATAGGTAAAGAAGCGCTCATAATACTGTTGGTCAAGACTAGCTCACCACCGTTGAATCATAATAGCTTCGCGAGCTCACTTAAAGACTCTTTAGCATTGGCCTAGCACTTTAGAAGCTTTTTTGCTCTCATAACTGTCTGATGAAAGTGTAATTAGTTTTATAAGATACTAGACTTGTTACTGTCTTATAAGATAATATTGTAGTAAACTACAACAAAAAGGTAAACAAACAAATGCTCTTGAGAGAATTTAATTTATTCTTATGTAATGCTATTATAAGTAAGAAACTCTACACCAAAACATTTAAAGGTGCTTTATTAGTCATGGTTTTCTTATAGTCTTTTGTTATAGGATTACTGTGCTAGTTGGCTACGAGATTGTTTTGTAGTCGTATAGTGATCTCAACTAAGTATGTTATAAAATCAAGGCTCTTGCAAAATGCGTCTATAAGACCACTATAAGACTATTATTCTATGGAAGACTATTTAGACTTCGTATATGCTCTTATTAGACTATTAGACTTGTTACTGTCTTATAAGATAACATTGTAGTAAACTACAACAAAAAGATATACAAACAAATGATCTTGAGCGTATTTATCCTTATGTAATGCTATTATAAGTAAGACACTCTACACCAAGACATTTATAGGTGCTTTATTAGTCATGGTTTACTTGTAGTCTTTTGTTATTGGATTACTGTGCTAGTTGGGCGCGGGTAAGGTACCCAGCGGTAGACAGGGTAGACAAAACTATTATACACTAGATGAGGTAAGGCTCGCCCCTTGTCTGCCAGTTTTAGAAGGATATCTACGTCTCGAATTAACCATCAGGATATTATACTTCCTTCATCCCGACTGGTTACGGGACCGAAGTTACCTACGCGTCCTCTAGTTGTTGTATTTCAGTATTAATTCAATAAGAATTAATCGCTGACCTGTGCGTCCTTTGCCCGTCATACTACTCGGGATTGGGTAGCTGATAGGTTGTTCCAAGAATGGCATGACCACAGGTCAACATCCAACCCCGCTGCTTAGGAGACAGTATATTAACATAGTTTCCAGACTCCTTCAGCAATTATTCAGAGTGCATAACCAATTGGCGTCGCCGAACGGTGAGCAAACCGTCCAGTATCGCGGGGAGGCAATCCCCCAGGATTAACCTATCCATCAGCCGTGAGGCCTGGGTCACGAGAGTCTTACCCGCGGTAGCCTTCCACGGAAGGAGGGGAATCGTGAGTGGGCCGATCCGAGAACAAATAGAATTCTATGGCCCAAGATGCAGGAGACCATTCGCTACCTAAAAACTGGTAGTACAACTAATAGTACCTATTCTTAATGACATTTGAACATACACCCACCCGCCGGCGGCCGGCTTCCAAGCTTATTGAGTGTTCTATAGAATTCGTCAGTCTGACCAGGTTATCTTTGCTAATATTACACAAAGACAAATGCTAAGTAAATTTTCAGGAAAGGTTTTAAAAGAATTCCTAAGGGTAAGGACTGTGTTAAAAAAGAGGTACCTCATAAAATAATCATTTATCACGATGGTTTAAAGGCAAATGGCTCGGTGGCATAGTGGCTAGATCGCCTGATCTTACATTGTAAGGACCCGGGTTCGATACTCGGCTGGGTCACCATTTTCCGTTTGGATCAAATTTTCGTCATTGCATTTTCAATTATGCCTATCGAATGCAATAGCAAGACACACACTTACCCAGCGGTTATACGCACACATGCATATATACACATCATAGTAGGGTTGGCTGTAATAGATTGTCATATGACAATAAACCCGGCCATTGTGAAATTTCACAATCAAGAATAAAAACAAAAGAAGGGACAGGGGTATACGTATATATATATATATATATATATATATATATATATATATATATATATATATATATATATATATATATATATATATATATATATATATATATATATATATATATATATATATATATATATATATATATATATATATATATATATATATATATATATATATATATATATATATATATATATATATATATATATATATATATATATATATACACATATATATATATATATATATATATATATATATATATATATATATATATATATATATATATATATATATATATATATATATATATATATATATATATATATATATATATATATATATATATATATATATATATATATATATATATATATATATATATATATATATATATATATATATATATATATATATATATATATATATATATATATATATATATATATATATATATATATATATATATATATATATATATATATATATATATATATATATATATATACACATATATATATATATATATATATATATATATATATATATATATATATATATATATATATATATATATATATATATATATATATATATATATATATATATATATATATATATATATATATATATATATATATATATATATATATATATATATATATATATATATATATATATATATACACATATATATATATATATATATATATATATATATATATATATATATATATATATATATATATATATGTTGCGGGAAGAAAGATGAAATATCGGGCAGGCATGATGATGATAAACATCACAACAAATATTGTGTCGTCATGCCTAAAATTCCGAGCGCATCAAAAATCCCCAACCAACAAATATTATTTATGGCAGTAAGTGCACTTAGCACACACTATCGGTATACCCGGATTAGCTCCACTAAAAGCGGGGGCTAATGGTTTTTAAACTAAAAGTGGAATATTTACAAGCGAAACGCCATAAATTTCGAAATTACACGTCAACCCGAAAAACAAACCTCGCTCGCAAACAAAGGAAACGTCGGAAATATCCCAGCACGTGCATTTAAAAAGGGTAATAAAAACTCACCCTAAATACACCGCCAGCAAAAAGGATTAGGCAACCCCGCCGCCGATTGTAAAATCGACCCTCCCCGCCAGCCAGGTAGGTACAAAGAATGACTCATATTTTGGAAAGCGCCAGCTTAAATATTGGATCACAAAAAATCCACAAAATTGCTGCCATAACAATGATTAGAATAATATAATTTAATTTTTAAACTTTGTCCGAGCCAAATCGGCCAATAACTGGTGAAGATATGTAAATTCAACCTAAAATAGGACATAGCAATAAATTATGATTATTAAAAGATAAATGTAAAATAATCATAAGTTAATATAAGTTAGAGTTTAAGGTCGTATGTACACCCTTAACTTTAGTAAAATAGAAGGCAATAATATTATATTAAAATTCACAAAATGACATACAATAGTACGCCGGCCGACAACCACGTGCGGGGCGGGGAACAAACCTCCCCCACCACGCGGCCGACGGTGGCGGTCGTACCTATATAATGGAGGGCGCCCGCCGATACCACAGATCATTTTTCGAGCGTGTCTTGGAGATCATTATTAGCGTGCCTTGCGACAGGCCATTTTCGAGCGTGCTTTGTAAATTCGTAACTAGTGTAATAGACTTCATTTTTAAAAGTAAATAAAAATCTTTAATGGCTTAGAAGCTTTTAAAAACATCAAAATTATTATTTTTTATTAACAATACAAACCTCGAGTGCAAGTCCCGGAAATACTACCTACAGCGGATTAGACACGACCCGAGCGACGTTAAAGAAGAGGATTTCGCCAACGCCGTCCGACGTCACCTTTGGCCTTACAACCCGGAGGGTTGAGTCTGTTTGTAGGCCACACGTGGGAAAGCCCCACAAATTGGAAAGCCTCCACATCTTGGTCCTTCGAGACGGGATAGGAAATCAGGACCTTAAGCAGAAAGCAGGTCCATCGAGGTAAAAAAAATATTAAAAAATAATTTTAATTTTTTACAAAAATTTGAAGAATCTCCGAAATGTCGACGCCGCGTCAAACGAGCGCGGAACGGACAGAGAGCGCTAGAAGAAGCGCAAGGATTGCGGACAAAGCACGCGACAAAAGCCAGATCGACGCTCACAGGCAAGAACTACGAGCCGATCAACAAGATGCCGCAAGATCTACAATTAGGACGACGACCGCTGAGAGACCAGCCAGCAGAGCACAGTCGACCAGCAGCAGGGCGCCGTCAATGACAAGTCATCGATCGTCCAGATCAGCAACCACCACCATCAGGAGGCGACAATTGGAAGCGGAGATGGAAGCCGCCCAAGAGAAAGAAAAAGCCGCAGTGAACGCCGCCCAAGCGGAATCCGCCGCCAAACTCGCAGCCGAGACTCACCGAATTGAATCCGAACGGATCGACCGACAACTCGAACTGCGGAAACTCCTGATAGAGGCAGAGGTCGAGGAAGAATTATACATGGACGACGACGACCAAATAAGCCGAGCCGACAGCCGAGCGGAGCGACAGAGCCGCCGACTAACGACCGGACGAACAGAGGAATGGGTGAACGAGCGGGAATTAAGGGACGACGACGCCGCAGAAAAAACAGCGAGCGACGCCGCATTCCAACGAGCCGTCGCGAGCGCCGTCACGCAAGCGATCGCCGCCACCGCAGCCGCCGCCAACTCCCATCCAAGAGCCTCCTCCTACGAGCGGCAGTTAAAAGACGACGACGCCACGGACAAAAAGGCGAGCGACGCCGCGTTACAACGAGCCGTCGCGAGCGCCGTCACGAAAGCGATCGCCGATAACGCCGCAGCCGCCACCGCCAATCGACCGAGTGACACCGCCCGAGCGAGCAATTACGCCCGTCCGAGCGGCGACGTCCCGACGATGAAGAAAGAGGAAGAATGCAGCCCGCCCGACGTCTACATGATGCAGACCCGAGCGAAGATGCTGCGCAGCCTTCCCCAATTCGACGGCAGCATGCAGGAGTGGCCAATATACGCCGCACTATTCGACCAGGGGTCGACAATGTGCGGATTCACCAACGCGGACAATCTGCTACGACTACAACAAAGCCTGCGAGGACCCGCGCGCGAGGCAGTACGCGCGATGTTACTGGATCCCGGCAATGTCCCGGAGATCCGAAGAGCGCTGGAACGCCGTTTTGGCAGACCTGGCGCTCGCATCGACGCGCTCATGCAGGAAGCACGCAGTACGCAGCAAATATTGGTGAGTGATTCGATATTTAAGTTGGTTGAGTACGGCACTACCGTTTGTAATGTCGTACATGCTTTGAAAAATATGGGTCATTCTGCGTATCTCACAAATCCACCGCTGCTAAAAGAATTAGTGATGAAGTTGCCACAACATTTGCGGTTACAGTGGTACTCCGCCGGCCATGGACCGCATCCTACTCTTTTAGATTACGGAAACTGGTTAGAGACAATAATAGACGCCGCCTCTCAAGAAGATCCGGTAAAAAATTATTCAAAAAATAAGTATAGTAACAATCGATCCGAGATGCCGAGCAAAAAAAGAGTTTTTGCTACAGACACTCAGGAGTCGACAGACGCCTGCCTAAAGTGCGGGCGAAACAATCATCTAACCCCTAAATGCCGCGAAATAGAAAAAATGACAATAAATCAACGTTGGACATGGGTTAAGGAAAAACGCTTATGCACACGGTGTTTTAGAAAAGACCACCGCCAAGCGCAATGTAGCGTAAAAAAGCCGTGTGGGATAGAAGGTTGTAAGTGGCCTCACCACAAATTATTACATAAAAATAATGCCGCGATAAAAAATCAGCCCTCAAACGACGACCAAAATACCCCTAATACAGTAGCTAATACTTGGGACGGATCGGAAAAAATGATTCTAAGGGTAGCGCCCGTGGAACTACGGGGGCCGAAAGGCGTTATAAAAGCGCTAGCGTTATGCGATGAAGGATCTTCAATCACATTAATAGATCAGAGCATAACGGATAAAATAGGAGTACACGGGGAAATTAGCCCCTTAAATTTAGTAGGCGCCTCGGGCATGTCAGTTGCGAACGCGACAACGCAGCGAATAGACTGTAAGATCCGACCGCTGAATGGTAAAAAATATTATGATTTGCGTAACGCCAGGACCATAAAACAGCTGGATTTACCAGCACAAAAATTCTGTGCTAAATCTATGCTAATTAAATGGCCTCATTTAGCCGACATACCGTTTTGCGACTTTGAAGGAGCACCGCAAATTCTAATAGGAATAGATCATTATGATCTAATCATTCCTAGAACGATAAAAACCGGTCCCCCGAACGCTCCGATAGCAACCTATTGCCGACTTGGTTGGACATTAGGGGGAGGGGGGGGGGCGGTGATTTGTCTACTTGCCGCGCCGTAAACCACTTACGGAATGCGGGCTCAAACCAAAGGATGGACGACATCATCCGGTCGTATTTCGAAGTAGAAGAAGTAGGAACGCACATACGCGCCCATAAGGCCGTTACGAACGCGCGGGCCGAGACGCTTCTTCACGAGACAACGAAGCTAGAAGGCAATCGTTGGAGTACCGGACTGCTTTGGAAAAGCGACAAGGTGACGATGCCAGCCAGTCACGAGATGGCTAAAAAACGGTTGAGATCCATAGAGAACAAACTACTCAAAAATCAACCGTTGGCCACTCAATATTGCGACACAATAAATGATTTCCTGAAAAAAGGGTATGCCCATAAATTGAGTCCAGAGGAATTACGCACCCCTGGAAATCGTATTTGGTATCTCCCACACTTCCCGGTTGAAAATCCAAATAAACCAGGAAAAATGCGACTCGTTTTTGACTGCGCCGCGAAAGCCGGGGGAACAAGCCTGTGAGAATGGCCACCCTTCACTAGACTCCAATTGATTGTGAGCGAAGGGTGGTTCTCATCATGAAGGTTGCTCCGTTAATGAGAGTCGTATATGTCCGTGTAGAAGAGTTTATTCAGAAGTGAGTCGAAGTCGCCAGTTCTTAACGCCTTGAGTCGTGTTCGCCGTTGTGTTGTAGTTTGGGCGCGAGGTGAAGCCGTGGCGGTCCGTGTGTAGTCGAGGAGCGAAGTGTGTAGTCGAGATATCTGTCCACTGAGGGGACGATGTGCAGAGCGCGGTAACTGTCTGCCGAAGTAATGATGTAGAGGTGTGTAGGTGTACTTGACCACCAAAGGAATGATGCCGATCGAATGAAATGTACTGCGTTTTATAGGGTGATCGGTGATGCAATAGCTACGAGTGGGGCGACGCATGTGTCGCTAACCTGGGCGATATTTGCCAAATTTAGCTGGAAATTAACTGCAGCTGCGCGTGCAAGTTTGAGCGAGTCTGCAGTTTTCTGTTCTGTGAAATTGACTTTTTTGTTGTGGGTATGTAGGGCCGTAGGCTCCTACATGGCTCCCCCCTAGTGAAGGGCTTGCGTATGACAATATGGAAGGTCTTCACGACAAAGTGACAAAAAAGTGTAAGTGTGACAATTAAAAGTGTGTGTGAAGTTGTGTTCGCGAAAGTTTGGGAATCGTATGTTTTTATGCCAGTGTTTGACAGTTTGAGAACCGTATGTTGTTATGAGTGGCGAAGGTATTTCGTTACAATGTGTTAAAAACTGGCGCTGTTATAAAATGTTGACAATAAGGAAAAATAAATGAATACAATGGACAATGGTTAGTATAAACGCTGACATAATAAAATTCGCTGGACGTGAAACGAGTGAATACAATGCAATATGTTACGCGCCGAACGATAAAAATGATTCGCGCGGCTTAAAAAAATGTGGAGCATATGAATTAATAATAATTTAGCGCGATAAGAATGCAATCTGAGTAATTTCGCGCGCGTGACGTCTGAAGTCCATTGTTTGTTTGTTGCGCATTCGTGTGGACTTCCGGTCTTGAAGTTGAAGATTCCCGATAGTAGCTGTTTTGGAGTGCGGCGCCTTGCTTCTGCGAATGAGGTCGTACAGTTCGGTGGTTTTAGTCAGTGAGTCGCTAAACCATTCGGTCGACTTCCAAATTGCTTCGACTATGACGTCGTATCCATGCGTGTTGTGTGGGAATCGCTTCTGTTGTTGCAAGTGGGATAATATCGCCGATTTTACGCTTTGAATGAGTGGTTTCGCTATACCGTCTATTCTCGGCGTTTGTAATTTTTGTGGGTGAGTCGGCTTCAGCGTGCTGATTAGCGTAGTCCATTGTTGTTTTTTTGAGGTTGGTTGTAGCGTTTGATTTTTTGTGATCGGGTATGAATGCTGTGGAGTGTGAGTTCCATCCGTTTTGCGTTTTCGATGTTGATATTCTTCCGCTGCGTGGTTGTTTCCGTTTCGTAGTGTGTTTATCGATTGAAATTGTGATTGAGAAGGCATTTAGGCCGATAGTGTCCTTGGTCAGCTGTTAGTCTATACTGGACCTAAGTGCCATTCTGCCGGATGTTGCGCCTGCAGGTCATTAAGCTGCAGAAAACGTCTTACTGCTGTCCGGTGAAGAGTGTGAAGCGATTGTGACGACTTCCTTTCGTAGGATTTTACCTGAGAGTGTATCAATGACGGTTTCGCCTGTACAAGTCCTCAGGGCCGCACATCGTTGTTTTTATAAAATTCGTTAGCGTTCGTTGTTTTGATCCGAGATAAGTGCTGTATGAATGTGGCGTTGGTAATTGCGCGTGCTGATAATGTCGTTTAGCCATGACCGTGGGTGTGTGTTCGTTGATTGTAGGTGCCGAGTATATTTTTAAATAAGTCGCGTGAGTACTTGCTTACTGCTTATTGGTAGAAGTACTTGCGAATGTGTTGCGGGAAATTTGCTTCCGCGGTTGATGCAATGTCTGCATTTTTATTAATCGAGCAGGAATTTCGTCTGCTTTTGCGTTGTTGTCGTTTTGTAGTGGCACCGGTCGTCGTCGTTTGGCTGTTTATTTGCGCTGAGAGGCTTGTGTGGTGTCGTGTTTCGCTGAGTCGTTATGCGTTTTATTGTTTTACTTGCTAGGCATGACCGATGTTGAGAATGCATATTGTAGTTGGTGGTCATGCGTAGCAAGGATCATTCCTTTGTTGTCGTGCTGATTATACTGCTTGTATTTGTTGTATGTGGGGTCGGGCGATTTCTTCTTCGATTTCGATGACTGCCTCGTCCTTGCTCTGTTGTCCGCCCATTTGGATTTTATAGTGCGAAGTCGCTGTGTGTGCGGAGGTTTGAGGAAGGCGTGTTCAGCGGCTTTTGAAGTTGAAGGAGAGTGAACGGCGTGTCCTTTTCAGTGTCGTGGCTGTAGTTTGAAGGATTCCGAAGTGAAGGTTTAGGCGTGAAGGCGTAGGCGTGTTGTTGAAGGTTCGTGTTGAAGGTGCGTTATGTCCAAAGTCGGGTTCACCAATGTGAGCGTGTTCGTGTCAAACGTCGTGGGTCACCAATGTGAGAATGGCCACCCTTCACTAGACTCCAATTGATTGTGAGCGAAGGGTGGTTCTCATCATGAAGGTTGCTCCGTTAATGAGAGTCGTATATGTCCGTGTAGAAGAGTTTATTCAGAAGTGAGTCGAAGTCGCCAGTTCTTAACGCCTTGAGTCGTGTTCGCCGTTGTGTTGTAGTTTGGGCGCGAGGTGAAGCCGTGGCGGTCCGTGTGTAGTCGAGGAGCGAAGTGTGTAGTCGAGATATCTGTCCACTGAGGGGACGATGTGCAGAGCGCGGTAACTGTCTGCCGAAGTAATGATGTAGAGGTGTGTAGGTGTACTTGACCACCAAAGGAATGATGCCGATCGAATGAAATGTACTGCGTTTTATAGGGTGATCGGTGATGCAATAGCTACGAGTGGGGCGACGCATGTGTCGCTAACCTGGGCGATATTTGCCAAATTTAGCTGGAAATTAACTGCAGCTGCGCGTGCAAGTTTGAGCGAGTCTGCAGTTTTCTGTTCTGTGAAATTGACTTTTTTGTTGTGGGTATGTAGGGCCGTAGGCTCCTACAAGCCTAAACGACCAGCTATTATCAGGACCCGATTTATTGAATTCTCTGATTGGAATCCTATTCAAATTCCGACAAGGACGTTACGGATTCGCGGGCGACATAAAGGAGATGTTTTTACAAATTCATTTATCAAAAAAAGACACCCAAAGTCAACGTTTCCTATGGCGCGACCTAAAACAAGAAGAGGAACCATCCGAGTACTCCATGGATGTAGTCCTTTTCGGGTCTACCTCATCTCCGTGCTCCGCACTCTTTGTAAAAAATACAAACGCGGAGAGATTCAGGAAAAAATATCCCGAAGCGGTCGACGCCATAGTGAACAAACACTATATGGACGTTTATCTAGATTCAACGGATACTGTAGAAACCGCCCAAAAAATGATCGCGACCGTTACGAAAATTCACCAGGAAGGTGGCTTTAACATAGTAAACTGGACGAGTAACGATCCAAAAATATTAGAGCAGGTACCACATAATATACGTTCACAAACAAAAATAAAATTGGCCGGTACCGACGAGGCGAGTGAGAGGATTCTCGGACTTATATGGGAACCTCATCGCGACACCTTTTCATTCGACACGGACCTCAAGAAAATTAATCCCGACTTACTGAGTGGTCGCAAAACCCCGACGAAGCGACAAACGTTATCGGTGATAATGAGCACCTTTGATCCGCTCGGGATTTTGGGCCCACTAACAGTAAAGGCGAAAATCTTACTCCAAACCATATGGTTGGATAAGACGGACTGGGACGAGATTATTAGCGACGGTGCCAGTCAAAAGTGGCAAGTCTGGTTGGCCGAGTTGCGAAAAATAAAATTCGTAACTATAAACCGTAGCTACCAGCACACAGGAAAACTGGCCCGTGACGTACAATTGCATGTTTTTGCGGACGCGAGCGAACGAGCATATGCCGCGGTAGCGTATTTACGTTACGAAAATGAAAACGGCACCGCGAGCACGGCCTTTATAGCCGGCAAAAACAAAGTAGCACCGCTGAAACCCATGTCGCTACCGCGACTAGAGCTGCAAGCCGCTACAATGGCCAGCAAATTAGCTGAGCTGATAAAATCGCAGCACACCCGGGAATTTTCCTCCACAACGTTATGGTCAGATAGCAAGACCGTACTATCGTGGATAAGACGTGACCCACGTGAATTTAACGTGTTTGTAGCTCACCGACTTGGCGAAATTGACCAGGTTACCACACCACGCCAATGGCGTTGGGTACCCACGAAATTGAATCCCGCGGATAACGCCACTCGGGACACGGCGACTAAAATGGGTGAAGACCAAATAAAAAAATGGATAAACGGACCGGAATTCCTACTGGAAAATAGCGACCACTGGCCCGCGGACGATGAATCTCCATCGTCAGAATACGGTCAGGACGAAGAACGTCGACCGGTAAATATAATGACCTCGATAAAAACTATTTCAATAATCGAGACAAAACGATTCTCACGCCTAGAACGGTTACGTCGTACAGTAGCATGGATATTTCGATTCGTACAACGCTGCAAACGCAGCGGCGAAAAAACAAAACATTTAACCCCACAAGAACTTGCTTGCGCGGACCTCTACCTGATTCGGGTTTCGCAGCAACAAGATTTCAGCGAGGAAATTTCATTATTAAAAATAAATAAAGAATTACCAAAAAACAGCAGGATAAGAAACCTAAATGCGTACCTGGATACGAATAGGATCCTGCGAGTAGGCGGTCGCATACAAAATTTAGCCGGTGTCGCCCCCGAGGTAAAACAACCCGCAATACTGGACGCGCGTAGTCATTACACCCAGTTGTTGATGAAATGGCAGCACGAGCAAGCCGGTCACAAAGGCCGTGAATGGGTTTGTAATGAACTACGACAGCGTTATTGGGTATTGCGACTCCGGGGAGCGATTCGAAAAATCACTCGCGACTGCCGAAAATGTCAGATTGACAGAGCGAAGCCAATTCCACCCAAAATGGCGGTCTTACCGGACATCAGATTGGCTCATCACATACGACCGTTCACCAATATCGGAGCCGACATATTCGGGCCGATAGAAGTCACCGTTGGAAGACACCGGGAAAAACGGTACGGTATGCTTTTCTGTTGTATGAGTAGTCGAGCCGTCCACATAGAAATCGTCCATTCACTATCTACGGACAGCACAATGATGGCAATAAAGCGACTATGCGCACGCAGAGGGACACCGTCCGTAATATTTTCCGATAACGGAACGAACTTTCACGGGAGCAATAACGAGTTGAAACGGGCACTGCAAGATGTCAATTTTGATGACGTAAGTTCACAATGCGCTATGAAGGAAATAGAATGGAGATTCAACACTCCGACAGCCCCCCATATGGGAGGTTTTTATGAGAGATTGGTTCAGTCAATAAAAAAAGCTCTCTCCATCACTTTAAAGGAAAAAGCTCCTCGCGACGAGACATTATTAACGTTAATGGCAGAGGCTGAACATTCGGTAAATTCTCGCCCGTTAACTCATGTTTCACTCGACAGCCAAGACGACGAAAGTCTTACGCCAAATCACTTCTTGATTGGTTCGTCATCAGGTCGACTCAACATAGGCGTAATTGACAACGACAATCTTTGCCTCAAAAAACAGTGGCAAAAAGCCCAAATAATGGCAAACCATTTTTGGTCTAGATTCGTACGCGAATATCTCCCGACGCTGGCGACGAGACCAAAATGGCACGACGCGGTAAAACCCGTCCAGATAGGAGACATAGTCATCCTTGTGGACGCGGACCTACCCAGAAATACTTGGCTCCGAGGGCGAATAGAGCAAGTACATACCGCTCCCGATAAGCAAGTACGTTCAGTAACGATCTGCTGTCGCGGAAAGTCGTACAAAAGACCAGTACATAAAGTGGCAGTAATCTATTCTCCCCACCAAGAGGAAGTGAGAACAACAATTTCACCTCCCGAAGAAGAGGAGTGAGGAGAAACACTTGTCTCACGGAGAGGGGGATGTTGCGGGAAGAAAGATGAAATATCGGGCAGGCATGATGATGATAAACATCACAACAAATATTGTGTCGTCATGCCTAAAATTCCGAGCGCATCAAAAATCCCCAACCAACAAATATTATTTATGGCAGTAAGTGCACTTAGCACACACTATCGGTATACCCGGATTAGCTCCACTAAAAGCGGGGGCTAATGGTTTTTAAACTAAAAGTGGAATATTTACAAGCGAAACGCCATAAATTTCGAAATTACAAGTCAACCCGAAAACAAACCTCGCTCGCAAACAAAGGAAACGTCGGAAATATCCCAGCACGTGCATTTAAAAAGGGTAATAAAAACTCACCCTAAATACACCGTCAGCAAAAAGGATTAGGCAACCCCGCCGCCGATTGTAAAATCGACCCTCCCCGCCAGCCAGGTAGGTACAAAGAATGACTCATATTTTGGAAAGCGCCAGCTTAAATATTGGATCACAAAAAAATCCACAAAATTGCTGCCATAACAATGATTAGAATAATATAATTTAATTTTTAAACTTTGTCCGAGCCAAATCGGCCAATAACTGGTGAAGATATGTAAATTCAACCTAAAATAGGACATAGCAATAAATTATGATTATTAAAAGATAAATGTAAAATAATCATAAGTTAATATAAGTTAGAGTTTAAGGTCGTATGTACACCCTTAACTTTAGTAAAATAGAAGGCAATAATATTATATTAAAATTCACAAAATGACATACAATAGTACGCCGGCCGACAACCACGTGCGGGGCGGGGAACAAACCTCCCCCACCACGCGGCCGACGGTGGCGGTCGTACCTATATAATGGAGGGCGCCCGCCGATACCACAGATCATTTTTCGAGCGTGTCTTGGAGATCATTATTAGCGTGCCTTGCGACAGGCCATTTTCGAGCGTGCTTTGTAAATTCGTAACTAGTGTAATAGACTTCATTTTTAAAAGTAAATAAAAATCTTTAATGGCTTAGAAGCTTTTAAAAACATCAAAATTATTATTTTTTATTAACAATACAAACCTCGAGTGCAAGTCCCGGAAATACTACCTACAGCGGATTAGACACGACCCGAGCGACGTTAAAGAAGAGGATTTCGCCAACGCCGTCCGACGTCACCTTTGGCCTTACAACCCGGAGGGTTGAGTCTGTTTGTAGGCCACACGTGGGAAAGCCCCACAACTTGGAAAGCCTCCACAATATATATATATATATATATATATATATATATATATATATATATATATATATATATATATATATATATATATATATATATATATATATATATATATATATATATATATATATATATATATATATATATATATATATATATATATATATATATATATATATATATATATATATATATATATATATATATATATATATATATATATATATATATATATATATATATATATATATATATATATATATATATATATAATTATTTTTCAAATTGAAATTATGTTAATCACTAAATAAATGAAATGATAAAATAATGAAAGGGCACTTATCTGGTCTGTGGTGACCAGGAGTGACTCCACGCCTTCTTCTTCTCCTCACTCAGTGTTTGCTGGTGCTTCCTGCTGTGGCACTAGAACCCGATCAAAATGGCAGTCTTTCACAGCGGCACACAACAATGCGAGACGAGAATGAATGCTGGAAAATAATAGGCGATTAGTGTTTCTTAAATATTAATGATTGTTATAAAATGTATATCAATATTTCGGCTCAGCCGTCGTCAAGATATGTGACATTTCTGAAATCGAACAATTCGTTGAAAATTTAAATTCTAGGAATCGAACAAAAAGAAATGGATTAATAATATTTTACACGATTTAGTTAAGGTACCGAAACCAACCGTGCAAAACGTTATTTTAAAATGAATGATAAAAATTAAAATAAAAAGCATTTGATGATTATGATAATATAATAAACCTTATTAATTTTGCCTATTGAGACCGGAACCTTTGCAAGCGCCTAAAATATAAATATAAGCCAATTCCCAAGATTTGACGTCCCTTTCTTGTGCATTATCACCAAGGCATTTTATTATTTTAACTTTAAAACATTGATCAAAAGATAAATTATGTGCCCTGGCATGCAAAGATATTGGGAGTTGGCTTTCATTTCCTACACTAGCCCTATGATTATTTAGTCTAATATTAAGTGGTGTTGTTGTTTCACCGATATAAAAGGCATCACAAGTCCTGCACAGAAGTTGATATACTATATTTTTTGAAATACAACTGCAATGAAAGGGAACCCTGTAACTATTAGTAGTATTTGGACTGGTAAAAAAAAGGACTTAGATCTAACAGAGGACAAGTTTTACAACGTGGACGACCACAAGGTTGAAGACCATAAGTATTATTACCAATAGAGAAATTTTGATTATTTTTTGTTTTGTTTAATATTGATCTAATATTAGGTGGTCTGCGGAAAGATAAAATTGGCGGTGAATCTAAGAGATCCTTAGTGGATGCATCATTAGAAATGATGGGGAATAAATCAGATAATATATCTCGCAGTTTCTCAGCACCAGGAAAATAAGTGGTGCTAAGAAAGATTTTATTATTATTATTATTTTTATTTGAAGTAATTTTAGGTTTTGGTATATATTTTACTTCAGAGTTTAGAATATGTTTATCCAATAGAGGAGCAGGGTATTTTCTTTCAAGAAGAGACTATATATATATATATATATATATATATATATAATATATATATATATATATATATATATATATATATATATATATATATATATATATATATATATATATATATATATATATATATATATATATATATATATATATATATATATATATATATATATATATATATATATATATATATATATATATATATATATATATATATATATATATATATATTTTAGGCGCTTGCAAAGGTTCCGGTCTCAATAGGCAAAATTAATAAGGTTTAACATATTATCATAATCATCAAATGCTTTTTATTTTAATTTATAATCATTCATTTAAAATAACGTTTTGCACGGTTGGTTATGGTACCTTAACTAAATCGTGTAAAATATTATTAATCCATTTCTTTTTGTTCGATTCCTTGAATTTAAATTTTCAAAGAATTGTTCGATTTCAGAAATGTCACATATCTTGACGACGGCTGAGCCGAAATATTGATATACATTTTATAACAATCATTAATATTTAAGAAACACTAATCGCCTATTATTTTCCAGCATTCATTCTCGTCTCGCTTTGTTGTGTTGCCGCTGTAGGAGACATTCAGGTTCCAATACCACAGCAGGAAACACCTAGCAAATACTGAAAGAAGAGAAGAAAAAGGCGTGGAGTCACTCCTGGTCACCACAGACCAGATAAGTGCCCTTTCATTATTTTATCATTTCATTTATTTAGTAATAAACATAATTTCAATTTGAAAAAATATATATATATATATAAAGAAAATTTTAAATTTGAAGTGACAGCATCATTAATTTTGAATTTTCCTTAATGAAATCGTAATATAATTTAAAATGAAACACATAAGGAGCTTTCCCAAAGATTGTGCATATTTTCAACTGTGTAGTCTGCCACCATGAACGAACTAACTAGAGGGATACTATCGATTTCTTGGACTTAGGATCGAAAAACCCCTAACGTGGAGTTAAACTATTCGTGGTCTAACTCCACGATTTTCTAAGCGGAAACCGGGAGTATAATAATAGCTGCCAGAAAAAATAAATAATAGACAAAATTTTAACAAAAAAAAAGTGCAGCAGACATGTACTTAGAACGGGCTATCACAATTGAATGCGTATACAAATTTTTGTGACTGTCCTACTGACCGTTCAGGAGTTCCCTCGTTGAGAGTTTCCTGGTTATAGAATCAGGTCATGCTCACCCTAAAAAGGCATTGACATCGGAACTGAACCAGAGCGTAAATTTTCAACTTCATAGAATAAGAGGAGGTGGTTCTAATTCAGCTTGCAATATTTGACCTAAACAAGCATACCAACATAAATTGCAAGGTAAATAAATACAGGCTTGTAATAATGGACAATTTTTTTTACAAAAAAAAAAACCGACTCCAATTATTTTTATGAGTTCAACAGCCATTCATGGTGATACTTAGAACGAGCTATCATAATTGAATGCGTATACAAAATTTTACGTATGCGCTGTTGACCGTTGAGGAGTTCCCTCGTTGGAAGCCAATCCTGGGTGCCGCAGTCCTGTCTTGGGGAAACTTATAACGGGTTGTCGTAATTGAATGCATATACAAAACTTCGTGTCTGTGCTGTTGACCATTGATAAGTCTCCTCGTCGAGAGCCAACCCTGGGTGCAGCAGCCGTGTTATGGTGAAACTTAGAACGGGCTATCATAACTGAATGCGTATACAAAATGTCGTGTCCGTGCTGTTGACCGTTGAGGAGTCCGCTCGCCGGGAGCCAACCATAGGTGCAGCAGCCATGTCATGGTGAAACTTAGAACTGGCTATCTTAACTGAAGAAGTATACAAAATTTCGTGTCTGTGTTGTGTCTGTCGTGTCGTGCCTGTGTGTCTGTGTCATTAAGGAGTCTCATCGTCGGTACCCACCCCAGGGTGTAGAATCAGGTCATGCTTATCATAAAAAAATGCATTGTCATCGGAATTGAACCAACATGTAAATTTTCATGACTACATATGATAATATTTGAGGATTTCCTTCAATTTCTCATGGAACCCATCATTAAAACAGGATTTTGATAAAAAGGGACCAATCTGTAAGTTTATCCTTTCAAATTAAAAAGAATTTTCTATATCGGTTCGTAAATTGTAGCGTCCGTAGCCACGTTGACACTGGTTCTCCTCGTTGATACCGAAGTTAAGCAGCGTCGAGCGCGGTCAATACTGGGATGAATGACCGCCTGAGTGTTTGACTGCGTGATGCTATAAAAAATGCCCACCTAGAAGATGTTGTCGATAGGCAACAAGGCGGGTACCACAAAGAGGCATCAACCTTGTAGGTAAAAAAAAGCAGAGTGTTGAGGTAACAGATATTAAAAAAAAAGATACAACCGAATTGATACCCACCTCCTTTTTTTGAAGTCAGTTAAAAAAATATAAATTAAAGGAAAATATATCACGATTATTTAAGCGTATGAAATTTTAAATTGATGAATAGAAAATCTGTCGGATTCATATACGATCGTTTGTGTAAATTTGACTTTCAAATTAAGTACACTTTATAAAAAGTTACCCGATTTGGTTCTTGTATTTAAATGAACGTCCACAACTTATGCCATCATTATTCTTTCCATCAAAATTCGCCTCATTATTAAAGCGATTCGGCCGTTTGGGATATATAATAAACGGAAAACTTTGCGAACCTCGGTAAAAATCCCTTTGCAAGTCAAAATAAACACTTTGAAGTTTGCGCTACGCCCTCGAGGACCAACTCGCCGAGTTAGTTAAAGCTAAAGCTAATAACTCGTGGCACAATCGATGTTTAGCTCAGCGATGAAGTTAAATAATACTGAAAATCAAAACGACGCTTAAAGACCACCGTAGCGTTATATATTGGATCGGTAACAAGCAAATTATTATATGAATAACATATAATATATTTGGGAGTTAATGGGTCCTTGCTGAGTTGGCCACGAAGACCCATTCTGTTCAGGGTTGGTCAC
This sequence comes from Micropterix aruncella, assembly GCA_944548615.1. Classification (NCBI taxonomy): domain Eukaryota; kingdom Metazoa; phylum Arthropoda; class Insecta; order Lepidoptera; family Micropterigidae; genus Micropterix; species Micropterix aruncella. The sequence goes on from OX155973.1 coordinate 13,968,074, forward strand.
ACTCACGGGTCAATACCCATCCGGCGGCCTCTACGCATGAAGTGCGAGCCCGGACAGGACTCTGGCCTTAGGGCTAGTTTCCCCTAGGAGTCAACCTTCTGGCGCTCCTGGACGGTCTCCGCACCGTGCGGCGTAAGCCAATCGAGTGTGCACTCTGACGAACAGTCGGGGGAGTCTGGAAGCAGTACTGTTTTCTATAGGGCGGGGGTGGTAGCGGACCTTACGGCGACTGCTCTTGAAACGACCATCGGCTACCCGATCCTGGGTGAACAGCCGGGCAAAGGATGCCGTGGTCTGCGATAGATCCGGTTTACACCATTTCACCGCTTCGTAAGGGAGAGGACCGCGCAAGGGACCTCGAACTCGTAACCAATCGAGAGACCGGAGTAATCTGGTCGCAAATTTGCGCAAAGGCACTTTAGTTGTGTAGCTCCTAAACTCCATAATTACTTTCAGGATAAGTTAAAACAATGCAAAAGCTTAAATATGAAAAAGGGAAAACTTACTTTGTGGCTGTTTGAGACCGGCAGGGAAAAGGTAGCTGAAATTATTACACATATCCTCGTTTAAAACGACGTTATCAATTTAATTTAATATTACAATTATATATTACTAATAAATACGTGTATGTAAATGCAAATGTATGTAAATAATAATAGTATGTAAATAATACAAGTAGGTAAATGTATATATTTATATATAAATGAGAATAATATATGTATAACGTTTAATATTATATAAACATGTAAATATCACCATAGTTCTATAATTGCAGTATAAAATTACGTGCACATGTTAATTTAAAAGAAAAGAATCTACCCTAGTACGGGCATTAACCTAGTTGGGTAGTTTTTAAGACATAATTTTTGTACTACTTTCTCTTAAATAAAGCATTATTATTATTATTATTAAAATTGGAAGTAAGGGCGTGAGTGTAAGCCCGCTGGGTAACATACCTGGTTATCTCGCGGATAAGGCGTTGGCCTCTTACGGGCATGTGGCGGAGCTTGACGGTGGACTGTTTGGTCCAAGTCTTTTGCGCTCACTTCACGAGAGATAGAACGAACAATCGTTAAAACTTCCTGAGGTGACGGGTTCGCCCGTTGTAGTTGACAACTCTATTTATATTAAGAACAATGGCAAATAACATAAAAAGGGAATATGCCAAAAAGTAATAATTTAAATAAGAGAAATTTCATGGCTACGACGCCACCACGCTTTGAAGCCTAAACGCACCAACTAAATTTAGGTGATGGGGCGAAGGGTTCGCCGCCCGGGAGTTTTTGAAAATCCGTCTTGCGCACAACACTAACTGTATCTTGCGTTCTTGTTCCCAGCGGTGCGGTTACGAGAACATTTTAAAATTAGGGTTTCACTTAGAAGAGAGTTTGAAGCCGTCGTCTCTATTGAAGGTTGGGGTTCTTCTCATTTCAATGGCTTCTTGGATCATGCCAGGAAAGTGAGATTGTTCTTTGGATAGTACAATGGGATTTTGAAACTGCATCGAGTGGTTAGTTCCGCTATCCAATATATGTGCACAGATTACTGTGCTCAGCTTCGCAACGGCTTCGATTTGCTCGATCAGTCGAGTACCTATGGGCTTTTTTGTTTGTCCAACGTAGGCTAAACCACAACTGCATTCGATATTACCACACCCGAAGTTTGCAGTGGTATTACATCAGATTTAGATTCATTTTATTGGTATACTGGTATACAAGTCATACATACAGTTAGGCAAAGAAATTTTTTTTTTGTTTTGTAATAAAAACGTTAGAAAATATTAAAATACACAAGGAAATAAAAATAAAAGAGAAAACGAAAGAAAACACAAGAATACAAAAGAAATGCAAAGAGATAATTTACACAATTACAAGGACAAATCATTGACTTTTTAGCCACCAAGCATTTTAGACATCACTCGAGTTATATTCCTCCCGTAAGGTTTAGGTTGATTTGTGAGTATCTTAACGCGGCTCTTAATCACGTCAAGAGATTGCGCCTCCTAATGTGCTCGCTGAGTTTGTTGTAGACCGCTGGCCGGCGATATAGTCTAGCCTCTCCGACTTAGATGCATGACTTACCGAACGTAGCATGCTTCGAGATGTTGTTGGATAGTGGTGATGCACACCATTCACTTTAAAATAGGTTAGATTTCTGCGAACGAACAGCTCTACTTCCATTATTTTAGTGGACGGCAGCGTCCTGATGCAAATATGTCTAAACAGAGGCCTAGCGGGCGTATCAAGCGCCACACGTGCTATTGTGCGGACTGCACGCTTCTGCATAACGAAGGTCCTCTGCCTGTCGGCTACACGTCCCCATAACTCCGCGACGCATGTTAGCAGTGAATGCACATATGCAAAGTAACACTTGCGCAGCGCGGATAAATCGAGAAATGAAGCGATGTGATAGAGTGCATAGCACGCTCTTCCCGAAATATCACATAAATCATCGATATGTAGGTGCCATGGCAACTCGTTATCGATTACAAATCCCAAGAACTTCGTTGAGGATACTTGAGTTAATTCTTTGTACTTGACTGTCACATGCATTTCGGTTTTAGTAGATCTAATGCGGAAATACATAACATTAGTTTTGTTATTGTTAAGTATCAGGCCATTGGCGTCATATCATACACCTAACTCATTTATTAACACACGTTGGGAATTGCTGGTTAACGATGGCATACTCTCGCTATCTATTACTGCGCATGTGTCATCTGCGTGTAGTATCAGCTCAGCTCGCGATGTGGCAGATGTAATGTCGTTCATATATAAGAGGAACAGAGGAACTGTCGCTATCTCGCCCGCTATGGAGATGCAGTCCTCAATAGCAGTCACTTGCTGCCTGTTGCGAAGAAAAGAATTCATTAGGTTCGAGGCGTTTCCATCGAAACCGTAGTGTTTTAATTTTATCAGCAGCAAGTCGGATCGATAACATCGAAGGCTCGTGATAACTCACAAAAAATAGTGTCAGGATGTCTTCCTTTACAGTCTACCCTGGACAACGGCGATTGCAAGACGCGGTGAATTCGTTTTTATCTTATTTATTATGTCAAACAACCGCAATAGTCTTCAAATTCATAAAACATATTTTTTGTCATAACGAAATTAACGTCACGCATTTATGAGTTAAATGAATCTTATTTTTTTAGCCCTATACTACCTAATTTTCCTGTTAGTAACAGGTCTGAAGTCTAGCAATATATAGGTTGAATAGTAAAAATAAACATAATTAGGTTGATTATTTTATATTTTCTAATTGTATGGGAAATTAACTCCGACAGGTTCATGCTCGAGCCATGGACTATACGAGTATGTTCTGTAAACACCTAGAGGAATGTAACAATTTGATTGCAAGAATAAACATTAATATTTCCCCAACAGTGGCTGTCCGTTTATAAATTATCTAGACAAACAGGCGACCGTGACAAATTACGTGGGAAAGGGGAGGAAGGGGGGGTTGAAGTGTTCATGTTTCCCGAGGGGGCGGAGGGGGAGGACATCGTGACGTCACTCCCGCACAGCATGGCCAAACGAATCAAAGTTATTCAGTCGTTTATTTTGTTTTCTATTTAGGCGAACGACGCTATTTACACGACTGCCCAGCAAATAACGAGTGTACTAAGTTCAGGGTTCATATATGTATGTTTTCCTTTTCTTTATTCCACCATAATTTCAAAACGCTGGAACCGATTTCGAAGTATGTGGTATTTTTAGAATCGCTACGTCATCCCGAGTGTCATAGAGTACCCTACACTGTCCAAATGTCAAGTAAATAGTTGTCTAAATGTCCAAATCTCCAAATCAGTCAAGGGCTGATTTCATCTGAATATTAATAACATAAATAACATCGAAGAGCGCCCTCTCAGCCAGCGGACAAACCCGGTTGGAGTTCGTTGCAACCGCCTCAGGCGGCCCGGTTCGTTCTCCGTTAAGGGCGGGTTAGGGCCAAGCGCTAATAGGCGGCCTTAATATTTCATTAGAATGTATTGCGAAATTTAAATATTAATAGTGTAGCATGTATGTGAATATTCTAACCAATATTTCACAATGTAATTTCGATCCAACAAGGCATCTGTGTACAAATCTTCAAGTCACTAAGTCCAATATTTCGAGGATGATATATGATAAGTGCGCCCCTATTGGACCGATTACAACCACAACTCTTGCCATTACCAAATGATGTCTGCATACTAAATTTCAGCTTAAACGTATTAGTCGTTTGGACGCTATCGTGGAGGAATTCAAACACACACTCGCAGACACCCGCAGACACACATACAAAACGAAATGAAAAGAAAAAAAATTAAAAATCATTTTATTGCACAATAAAAATAAAGTACAATGGCGGACTAATTGCTCCATAACAATATCTTCCAGTCAACCAACATGCTGATTAAAAAAGAGAAGATGGCAAAAATGTACAATTAGATACAAAAAGACATTTACATATTAACACACGGTCGGTGCCCCCTTCAGGTAAGAGTCAAACCAGAAAGGGCGCCGACATTGTAAATCAGCCATACTCAGACACATTACTGTGTGTTTGAGTCTGTATGTGTATGTGTGTGGTCTTGGTCTTACAGACTGTGAAGTCTGTAAGACCATTTACTGACTTTAGTCTGTAACGGTCTTAATCGTCTCGGGAGGGGGGGGGGGGGCTCAAAATAGACATTTCAGTCTTTATCTCGAAAAAAATACGCGTTCACAATACTTTACCTCCTGAACGGTTGGTTATGCGAGCTTATAGGAGCTAATAGTTGTTGGCCACTAAGACCCATATTATGTTCAGGGTCAGTCAAACTCACGGGTCAACACCGATCAGGCAGCCTCCACGTATGAAGTGCGAGCTCGTGTAGGATTCTTGGCTTGCGGGCCAGTTTCCCTATAGGAGTCAATCTTCTGGCTCTCCTGGACGTTTACGCACCGTGCGGCGTCAGCCAATCGATTGTGCATTCTGACCAACAGTCGGAGGAGTCTGGAAACAGTACTGTCTTCTATAGAGCGGTGGTAGTTGTTTACCTTACGGCTGCTCTTGAAACGATCAATCGGTTACCCGATTCCGGGTGAAAGCCGGATAAAGGACGCCGTGGTCGGCGTTATATATTCGGTAGACGCCGTATCACCGTATCGTAAGGGAGAGGACTGCGCAAGTGACCTCGAACCAGTAACCAGTCGGAGATCGGAGTAATCTGGTTGCAACTGGTAGTAAGGGCGCGGGTGTCGGCCCGCTGGTGATTAACCTAGTTATCTCGCGGTAAGGCGTTGGCTTCTTACGGGCATGTGGCGGAAATAGACAGTGGAAGGTTTTGTCCTAAGTTTTCCGCTCACATCACGGGTGGCAGAACGATCTAATATCGTTATAACTTCCTGAGGAGACGGGTTCGCCCGTTGTAGTCGATAGCTCTAGTAGGACGATTGGTGGGCCGGGAAAGTACTCGTAAAAGGTAAACATGAGTTTTGAATAACCCGCGCTAGCAATGTTTAAACAAACATGTCGCCCGAGTTAATGACATAACAGCAGAGGCGTTTCCTGCGCTTGTCAGGGATTAAAATTAACAGAAACAATTTAAGGGTTAGCACAGTTGGGCGGTGTCGACTACAACGGGCGAACCTGTCACCCCAGGTTGGTATAACGATATGTGAACGTTCTCTACCCGTGGGATGAGCAATTAAGCATAGAAGACTTTAGGACGGTACAAATCTACCGTCCTGCAAATCCACGAGCCCGTTAGAGACCAAAGCCTTACAGCGAGGCACTGGGATATGTACTCAGCGAGCAGCCTCGCCCTCTGACTACCAGTTTTGGAAGGATATCTCCGTCTGGAATTAAAATCAAGATACCTCCAATCTACCGACTGGTCACGGGTCCAAAGTCACTTGCGCGACCTCTACCAGCCGTATGTTCAGCGGTAATTCAGTTGGACTCTATCGCGGACCAAAGGCATCTTTTGCCCGGCTCTGAATTGAGGATCAGGTAGCCTAATGGTGATTTTAAAAGTGGTTAACGGTATCATCCACCCCCGCTGCTTAAGAGAGAGAGTATATTTCCACAGTCTCCAGACTACTTCAGCAATTAATCAGAGTGCACAATTGATTATCGTCAGATAACGATGCGCAAACCGTCCGGTAGCATCGGGAGGCAATCCCACCAGGAGAAACACAAGCCGTGAAACGCGAGAGTCTTACCGAGTTAGCCTTCCACACGAGGAGGCTTCTGAATAGGAATTGAATCGTGAGTTGGGCCGATCCGAGAACAAAATGGATCTTATAGCTCAAGCTGTACAAAACCATTCGCTACCTAAGAGTTAGCACAATGTTAATATTTTTGAGAGCCGTGATACACATGTACATTACCATACATCTCTATTACTATAGTACGGCCATTATCAACGTGCACTTGGAGTCATAAATCATTAGGCCGGACCTCTCGCTCACACTCGCTGTCTTTCGCTCGCACTATGGGGATGCGTGTTTTAAAAATAATAATAGCAGTATCGATGTATCGATGGAATATCGATGGATTATGATGGATCGATGGTTGGATCGATAAAGATGACAAGAGATATCGATGGATATTATATATTATGATGAAAATTTTCGATGGGTTATTTGTAATAATTGGTTTAGTTAGTTTTAAACTCATTTATTAAGAAAAATTTTCATAAATACAAACTAACGTATACATGCAACAATAAAGTGAAATAAAAGTTTAAAGAATATTTAAAAAATATCTACATTAACCTAAATATTATCTTAAAATGTAACATGAAACTAAGTACTAAATATTACAAATTACATTTTAACAAAAAATACAATTATAGGTTGGTCAGGCTAAAAAAATATATTAAAAAAGCTATATTTTACTCGTCATCTGAACTGCTGTCGCTGCTATCTTGTAGATTTATAACCAAACGGTGCTGGTCTCTGTAAATATATTTTTCAAAATCAGCTCTTTGCAGATCTTCCGCGTGTTTAACACACTTGGCCCAATTTTCCTGTGTAACATTTTCGACGGCTTCGTGAAACAATTTCTCGACATCTGCTAAATTAAACGTATTGTTCTTCGAAGCGACTTCTCCTTTAACCTGAGCCCAGATGAGCTCAATAGGATTATATTGACAGTGGTATGGTGGTAAGCGTATCAATTCGTGACCTAATTCGTTTGCCAATTGATCCAAAGCATACACTTTCGAAGGATTACTTGCTTTCACCTTACGTATTAACTCCTCTACAATCTCGGTACTTTCAAAAGCAATGTTTTTTTTTCTCAACCATTCTTGTATTTCTGCTTTCTTCGTTTTTGAATTAGGTATCTTTTCGAGCTGAACTGAATGGTAACTTGCGTTATCGACGATAATAATGGATGGCTCTTCGAGTACTTTTAAAAAACGTTCGAACCACTCCATATATGTGTCACCATTCATTTCTGTATGATAGTCTAAGTTCTTAGATTTCACCGCTCTAAACAACAATTTAGCCTCTGGAACGAAACCAGTCCTTGCAGACCCAGCATGACAAAGAATAAGTCTAGATCCCTTTCAGGTTTTCTGGTTCTTAAATCCACCTTCGTCGTTTTCGTCGTGCCACATACGTCTTGTTGAATGATTCTGGTTAACCCAGGTCTCATCGAGGTAAAATCGGGATCGAGAATCATTGGTGGTAATTAAGTTGTGCATTTTTCTTAAAAAGTCTATTCTGGCACACTTAATGTCACTCCTTTCCATTAAATATTTCCGTCCGTCGTCGCCATTTCGATATTTGTAACCTATACTCTGCAAAATGGTTTTCATGGAACTTTTCCCGCATTTAAATCCAAGTATGGCATCCTTAAATTTGTTGAGTATATTGTCCACGGTAGGATATTCTCCGTTATCATAATATGATGTGATGATACGTCTCAGCACATCGATGTCGAAGTTATCTAAATTGGTTACAGTTGCCGGCTTCTTAAACGTCTCTCTTGGTATAGTAGGAAGCCCTGATTGTAAAACTTCTTGTTTTATTTTTTTGACAGTCCGCAAAGATACTCCACAAATTGACGCTGTCAGCTCTTGAGGTTTATTAAGATTGATGACAGAAATTTTTGCTGGGTCTCTTTTAAGTTCGTCAAAAAATATCAAAACGTTATGGATAAGACACCGAGTTTGTATGTTAATATCGCCCTTCAACTTTAGTAATTCCACATTACAAAATAATGTCTCCATTGATGGTTGTAAATCCTCCTTAGTTGCACTGTTAGAAATTATACTGCACCGCACTGCTCGACAGACAAACTCTAACTGACTGCCGGCAAACTACAATTGATTACAGAGCTACATTTAATTAGGTGACAATGACACAAATGCTTGATTTTGGTCGTTAAATATTTTGCAATCGCTACTTTTATCTATCAGAATATTTCAATTCATCAGTTATGTATTTCGCAACACTGTAATGTATTGGCTTAGTCATTATTGATTTCTCTTGAATTCCCTTTATTCCCTGAAAACTCATTATAATGATAGTGATGAAAGCGACACGAAGAATTTCAATTTTAATGCCATTTAAAATACCAAATCAAGAAACTCCACATTAAAAAAAATGGTTAAAAAAACGATTTCTATAAAAAAATCCCGATGTATTTTTGTACGACATTCTAAATAATAAATATTTTTCATTTTGTTCGGCAACATTATAGGGAATTAAATAATGTAAGAAGTATAAATGTAAGCAATGATACAATGTCTACGCAACTACACATAAGTTTTTAAGAGAATAAATTATTTTATTTGATTTGAGTAAATTATCGATAAGCAACGTCGACTTGTTGGACATCCTTACGCGCGTCGTCCGGCCTAATGCTTTATGACTTCAGGTGCACATTGATATTGGCCGTACAATACAGGATGTGTTTTTAATTAGGGACATCCTTGCAGTGGGAGAATCAGTATGATCAAATATGCGATAAATGGGATTAAAACAAAAAAATATTTTTTTTAAAGTTCTAAATTTGGGTAATTTTGAAAAACCTGACTGATAGCTAAAAGTTTGACAAGCGCTGAGCGCGCTGCGCCATTTAGCAATAGGTAACATATACCACTAGATAGAAAAGTGCCTATTTTTTCATACTAATTTTTAAAACAACAATTTTTGAAAAATAAAAAAAAGCATTTTTTTATTTCATTGGGTTTTTCCCTTTTTTTTTATCAAAACTTGCTTTCTTGCTCGTACTGATTCACCCACTGCAAGGGTGAATTAGTACTATTTAAAAACTCACCCTGTATACACATCCCTATTCAATGCATCGGCTTTCCGCCTGAACTCACTTTGCTACACGCGTATTTACAAACAATGTAAGAGAAGGTTAGCTCGAACTCTCCTATTATGATAACAATATTAACCTTCAAAATAATATTATGTTGCGCGGCGAAGATTACTTACATAGGTTTCATTTCAACTCATTGTCCTTTCCTTAATATACTCCCCGAAAATATGACCTTTCCACAAATCTTTCTCGCGGTAGAAAAATAAGGCGGTCGCACCTGTCAATATTGAGAGAAGCTCACACGGTGTTTTAGCAGCTCTTAACCTGTGAATAATATTCGGGCTGCTTCTAATCACGCAAACAGAACTGCCTCTATGATTTTGATCTTCAAGCCATCTGTGAACGTTGTATAAATACACCTCTCGAAATCACAAACTCTTTGTTTCATTATCAGTCAAACTCTTTGTTTCAATAACCTATCCCCCTAACCTATTTCCCTATAAGGGACAGTTAGGCCGGGATAGTAAAAAAAACAAAAATATGATAGAAATAGTCGACAACTTGGGTTGTCGACTACAGCGGGCGAGCCGGTCACCACAGGAAGTTTAAACGATTAGTCGCTCTATCTCCCTGGAGTGAGCGTAGAAGACTTGGGACAAAACAGTCCACCATCTAGCTACGCCACAACCCGTTAGAGACCAACGCCTTACCGCGAGATAGCCAGTAATGTTACCTGGCGGGCGACACTCGTGCCCTAACTACCAATTGTGACCAGATTTCTCCGGTCTCTCTATTGGTTCCGAGTTCGAGGTCGCTTTCGCGGTCCTCTCCCTTACGAAGCGGTGAAACGGTGTATACCGAATCTATCGCGGACCACGGCGTCCCTTTCCCCGGCTTTCACCCAGGATCGGATGGCCGATGGTCATTTCAAGAGCAGTCGCCGTAAGGTCCGCAACCACCCCCGCTCTATAGGAAACAGTACAGCTTCCAAACTCCCCCGACTGTTAGTCAGAGTGCACAATCGATTGGCTTGCGCCGCACGGTGCGCAGACCGTCCAGGGGGCGCCAGAGGTTTGATTCCCAGGGGAAACTAACCAGGGCCAGAGTCCTACCCAGGTTCGCACCTCGTGCCTGGAGGCCGTCGGATGGGTGTTGACCCGTGAGTGTGACCGACCCTGAACAGAATAGGTCTTCGTGGCCAACCCAGCATGGTCCCATTAGCTCCCGAGAAGAGGTCGACATAGTCGACAGTCAACAACATAAATAGGCAATAAATAATGCGATGTCACAAATGTAAAGTTGAAAAGTATAGCAAACGAATTTTCGACTATTTAGCCGCATTTTTTTTTAAACTTTACAAAAAAAACACGAATAATAATTTTATCATATGATTTTTTGTAAATCACACCCAAAATATTCTTAAATATGTTTTAAGGCATTCACAGAAAATTTGTCTTTGATAAATTTCTCCAATACTGTTTCATTCATCTTTTTTATCGATTCCGGAAAAAACCTACCCACTTTAAAGCTAAATTAAGAAATTTCAAAACAATTTTTATCAAGGAAATAAATTATCTTGCGTCTTGTATCATGAGCTTCCCAAAGCATTGAAACCGATTCCGCAGAATTTGATGTTCGCCCGTTGCTCTTTTGAGTGCCATGGAAAAATCGCCAGAAGTGTTGAAAACGTTTGGTAAACAAATCACTCTATACACACCGATACTTTCACATGGATGCCTGCAGTGTTGCCATATTCTTGCCTACATAAATAATCTCGTTTTTTTTGTGTAGGTACACTCTTGTACATGGTGAGTTTTTAATTAGTCACATCCTTGAAGTGGGTAAATCAGTACGGACAAAAAAAACTTTTTTTTTAATTTTAAATAAAAAAGATACATTTTTTATATTTCTTTTTGTAACTTTGAAAAACGACTGATTGATGACATTTTAACAAGCTTTGAGCGCGTTGCGCAATCTAGCAATAGGTAAAATATAAAATATTTGCGATATTTTACCTACCGCTAGATTGCGCGAAACGCTCAACTCTTTTAAATTTATTTTTTATTTTATTTTAGTTATTTATTTAGTAACACATCTAGTAAACAATAATGTCATATTTGTAAGTAAGATGTTAGCAAGAAATTGATGCGACATTATTTTTAATGTTTGACACAGTCGCCTAACTAGGCCTAGGCCTGTTCTAAGGCAGACTTTTAATGACTAAATATTAAGTGTGCACTGTCAACTTAAACTATATGTTAGTACTTATATTTAAATCGACAAATATGCAACTATAAATATTTACGCATATGCAAATATAGATACTCATATACATCTATAGATAAAATATATATCCATATATGCACACATACACATACATATATGTATACGAAAATAATAATAAAACCAAAATAAATAAAAATAATAACTAAAATAATATATTTTATATTAATTACATATTGATATAGCGTTAACAATACCTCATACTCTATACTATTTTTATAAACAATATTTTTTTCCAATTTTGAGTCTTTTTTAATTTGTTTTTCCATCTGTGTATGTTTTCAGATTCTTTATTCCATTTTAACCTTTTTCCATCTGTGTATGTTTTCAGATTCTTTATTCCATTTTAACCTTTTTCAATCTGTGTATGTTTTCAGATTCTTTATTCCATTATGTGTGGTATTGTTAGGATAGTTATGTCCCCAGTGATATAGGGTACCTTAATTGTCCAAATATCATGTAAGTAGTTGTCTAAATCTCCAAATGTCATAAATTAACATAAATATATTGTGTTTAGTGTCGAATGTATGATCTGATTGAGTACCTTACGGAAGTATAGATGTATCTCCATGAATAAATAGATAAACCCAAAAAACATAAAAGAAGTAAAAAAATATATTAATAATACAGTAGTTCACTGTTTGAAACGGCAGTCGTGTTTTTTATTCCTTTTGATATATTTACTTTTCGGGCTTTTTTTTAGGTGTCTTTTTTTTCACGGGCAAATGTAGCACGGTACAAACTGCGCAAGTATTCCCGGGTTACTAAGGTAAGACATGAAAATATGTGATAAGGGTGAGTGGCACGCCGAGAATGAATAAAGGAAAGGTCCAACCTTTAATTAGACACGGTTGAGTGGTTGAGCCCACTCACGACGCATTTCGGTACGGTTACATACATAAACGCTTATGTCCGTCTCTGCTTCATCGTTTGTGGACATAGTAATAAAAATACCAACGCTTCACTGCCAATCGATTTTGGCAATAGAAAGTGAAAATTATGGAGAATACAAGATAAATAGTATTTATTTCCATTAAAACTATCACAATTGTGTAGGAATGACCAAGAACACTGAGAACAATATTAGATTGATTCTTACATTACCCTTTTGTTATTACGGTTTTATACAGAATATCGATGTTTCAATAGTAATTTGGTTGAATCACCAGGAATTGTGTGAAGTAAAATTTGTAACAGTTAGAAAAATCGCTTCTGAAATGGCTTAAATAGTAAGATAAAAAATAGATTTGTGTATATGGTGAAAATCTGCAATTGTGACCTTTGTGATCATCAAATATTTATAAAATAGTTCCACTCAATTTGCCGCCGAAATCAGTAAATCACCAGAGGACTGTCAACATATAGCATGTCAACAGATATACATTTATTTGCCTACTTTATTATCCGGGCAATGTTACAACAATAAATACGAAGTTCGTACGAATGCGACGCGATAGACACGAATGCAGCAAAAGGGTGGTATTCGCATTTGTATGACGTAATCTGCGTGAAAAATATTTGGTTATAACATATAATATAATTTGTGCCACCAATAAGAAGCAGGAAGTGAGCTCGCCTTAACACAGGAGTGTCTAGCAAGGCGGGCTCGGTTGCACTTTATTTAGCATATTATAAAAAACAAACCTCTCAATAATTTATGCGTTATTATTTAACCTGCGCTCGTCTGCTAATCCAAGCAAGACCAAGGCCATGATTTTCACCAGAAAATACAAACCCGAACCCGTAGAGTGTCTCAAGCTCTGGGATAAGAAGATAGAATGTAACAGTAGTCAAATACCTTGGAGTCTATCTAGACCCAAACTTTAATTGAAAGTACCACCTCGAGCGCAAGACAACAAGCTTCTATGCCTCTTTGTGTACGTGCAAAAGAGCCATGGGAAAAACCTGGGGGTTTAACACTAGGGTCTCCTTATGGCTCTACAGGACAGTACTGCTGCCTAGACTAACCTATGCTGCAATAGTCTTGTCCAGGGTGAAAAAGCTCGAGACAAAAAACATGCTTAAAAGCCTTCAAGGTAACCTGAAGGCTTCCTACCTGAGGGAAATTTTTGGTAGAGAAGTCTTTTAAAATCGTAATCCAGGGAAGACTGGAAGAATCCGCAGTGGCTCCAAAGCCACAACGCGGACGCCTGGTTCACCGACGGATCAGCAACAAATTGACATATTGGGGCAGTTGTGTACGGACCCAAAACCAACCACAGAATCAGCATCCCCCTTGGTCAATATGTCACGGTTTTCTAAGCCGAGGTGTTTGCCATTTTGGAATGCATAAAACTCTAAAGTCGACTCGAGGTAAAAAATTGAAAAATCCTCATCTGCTCTGACAGCAGAGCAGCACTGGACGCACTGGCTAAAGCCACCACAGACTCTTCTGTGGTCTGGGACTGCATGCAGGAGCTCAACAAATTGGGAAATGCCAAAAAAAACACCCTAGTATGGATACCTGGTCATCAAGGCGTACCCGGCAACGAAGAGGCCGACAGACTGGCAAAACTGGGCACACTGTAATGCCCGGTGAAGCCAGTTGTTGGGGTCCCCTTCGCTACAGGTAAGAAAATCATCAGAGACTGCTTGGAGCAGGAACATCGGGCATCCTGGAAACAGAGCCAGGCAAAAGTCATGATGGAGCAGCCACTACAAATGAAAACCAAGGCCCTACTTGACATGAGCAAGAAGAACCTTAGAACCACTATCGGTCTCCTCACCGGGCACACGACCCTTAGAGCACATCTATTCAACCTTGGAATGACCGAGAGCAAGGATTTCCGAATATGTGGCGAAGAACCTGAAGACGGCATACACATCGTTGATCGCTGCCCAGGCCTCGCCTCAAAAAGACACAGTTTACTGAGACGAGCCTTTCTCGAACCCAGCAATCTGCACAACTTGAAGATCAGTGATCTGTTTGGACTGGTAAGCAGTACTGGGCTACTAGCTGACCACTGACCCGACCACAAAGTGTGCAGTAACAAAAGATCTTATAAATCCAGGTGACATCAAGGGCTAGAAACAAGCCCCCCACTCCGTTTACTATTACTACTACTACTAACCTGGGCGCAGACAGATGTATACCTAAATTTAGACGGTAAAAATTACGGCTAAATGTAGCATATAACGGTAATTACTAAATTATTATTTTTTTCTTTTCATTTGTGCTCTTGCAGTTGAATGTGTATGTAAGGATGGATCATTTCTTTTCCTTCAGAATTTCAAGATCTTCCTATACATATAAGATGTTCTATGATATATAGATCAAGAGAAAAATAAAATAAAAAAAACATATTTTAGTTAAGTGCAATGGGAATGAACTTTAGGTGTTCGAGCGAGTAAAAAGTCAAATTGATTTGTGTTACATTGAAACAGGTATTCAGTACTTTATAATGTTCATATGAGGGGACACATACTTGGCTACAATAAAAAACTTCAGATACCTTTACAAGTATTTTTTTTAGAATTAAATCAAGAGAAACCTAAAAAACTCATCATCCAACAAATATTAAGACTTCTACATTTTTTCCGACAATTCAACCCTCTTGCGGCAGTATTAAATGTTGAAATTGGTTTACTTATATATTTTTTGTAATCTATATACCTACCATAGACAATCTTTTCCACATAGGGAGGTATCGATATAGAACATAGTTTCCCCATATAAGAGCGATCCACCCTATTATGTAACCAATAAATAAATATATACATTATGAAATGTTATAAAGTAGTTTTGACGACAGCAGGTTGAATTCTTTTTGAGCATGGTGCTTCGATTATTTTTTTCATTCTCCAGCAAAATTATTCTATTTTTTGAACATTTGTTTCTTCCAATACCTGTTATATGGTATGTGCGATGTCCACGTTCATTTCAAATAAATAAATACTCGCATGGTATGGGATTGGATTTGCGTTTGACATTCAATTTCCTCAATCTTGAATAAACGTCGAACATCTGCGAACACTGAGCCTGAACGAATAGAATAGAATAAGCCTTTGCTGTCAGGTGTATTCAAGAAATCTTAAAAAGTAATGCGCAAAATATATTGATAAAATATTAAACGTGTTAAGGGCTCTCTAGACGATCAAGCATGCTTGTGAAGCATCGCGTCGCGGGCTGGGAAGGAATCGTAAACCGCAGGAAATATGCAAATATTTTTTATAAATTTACCAATAATGCCTAATTTTTTAGTTTCATCAATCAATTACGTCTAATTAACGTGACTCCCCGGTATAAACTACAAAATTAGCCATTTTTGGTAAATATAAAAAAAAAGCATAATTCCTGCGGTTTACGATGCTCTCAGCCCGCGACGTGATGCTTGACAAGCATGCTTGATCGTCTAGAGAGCCCCTTATATATAATGAAATTGCTGTTTTTTCGGGCTGAGTTGGATTTCTAAATTTAAAATATATACAGTCTTTAACAAAAATATTAAGGTGCGCTTCCACGGGCATTTTTTTAACAATAATTTCCCGGCAATAGTCGCCGGAAGTATTGGAGTGAAAAAGGGCGAACCCATCACCTTAGGAAGTTTTAACGATATTTATCGTTCGGTCTCCCGCCGCGTGAGGTGAGCGTAGAAGACTTGAAGACGAATCAGTCCAGTGTCTAGTTATGCCACTCGCCCGTAAAAGACTAACGCCGTCTTGCGAGACACCGTGTGTGCAAACAAGTGGGCCGACCTCCCGCCCAGTTTCGGCCAGATTTCTCCAATTTTCTTCACATTTCACTCCAGATTTCTTCACATTTCTCCTTAAGAGTTTCATATTCTTTGACTTCAATTAATTATTATTGCAAAATCTTCTATACCTTGGCCAAATTTTCAATTCCCCTTATACTATGTGAATTTAAAAGTTTTTTTTACTGCGTATATATTGTTTTTTTTTGACATGAACACTTATCATTAAGCTAATCTACATTATTTTGCTCATTTTTTTTTTGAGAATAATATAATGCATGTTTTCTGTGGAAACGAACTTTTAAATAAAATGCCAGAACCCCACAATTTGCCTTTTAATCCCAAATTCTCTCAAAATTCCTCGAAGTCCCTCAAATGGACTTATTATTTTTAATTAAAGCTGGAAACTATTCACATAGTTGACGCAAAAATGCCCATTCACCTTTTTTAGGGAATTCGTAACCAAAGTTTTTAGGAATTTACGTCGTCGTCACGAATTTACGAGACGAGACTTGAGACTAGTCTGGCTCCGAGCCCATCACGTTTCACTTAACCGGCCTATCAACTATCAACCGATGAGGAGGTAAAGTATTGTGAACGCGTAGAAAATTTTTCGGGATAAAGACAAATACATACATTTTGACCACCCCGAAACAATTTCCACTAGACCATATCCAGACTGAAGACTGTCGTGTGTCTGTGCGTATGTCTGTCTGTCTGTGTGTGTTCCTCTACGATAGCGCCCGAATGCTTCATCCGATTGAGCTGAAATATGGCATGCAATCAGCATTTGGTCATGGCAAGAGTTTAAATGATTGTTGTCGATATTGGTATTAATGAGTGTATAATAGCTAAGGATTAGTAATAGGTAGACCAAATGTTTTTTTAGGAGCACCGTGGTTGAAATCAGTCCTCCACAGGTGGCGATAGTCGTACTTCAATCTCGAAATATTGGACTTCGAGACTTGAAATTCGGTCACAGATACCTGGTTGGAGAAAATCACATGATATTTTGGTTATAATATCTCGTATACATGCGACACAAATAATATTTAAAATCCGTCATATCTAAGGAAATATTTTACTAAACCCTTTAAGGACAAACATGTCATATAACTTTATAATCATTTTATAAATTATCGAATACGAATAATTTATAAATCATATTGTTTATGTGTTATTGAGCATCAGAATGTGAACATAAAGAAAAAAAAATTGCCTAAAAATATACCGTAATATTTTTTTAATAATATCGCATATGCTTGATCGTCTAGAGAGCCCTTTAAAGTTGCACTTTCCTTAAAAAAACTTTTATTTACCAGTCCGACCAGTAGTCGACGGGTCGAGAAGTTATAAGAAGAAAACAGAAAGGGTAGAGACATTTTAATTTTGCCCGCATCGGTATGCCAATATGGATCCAACCTACAACGAACGAGAAACGCCAACCGTCATTTGGGCAAATACGCAATGCGTTAAGTACACACTAAGGCATAAAACACACAATGCACACATTCTGCCCTCAGAGACTGGTTAGGCAAGGTATAGATTACTAAAAGGAAAACTACGTTTACCAGATGCGATACGCTTTTAATATAAACAAATTGGTCATAGCACGAATCCAACTCGGATAGGCAGCGTTAGGGAAACTACGCCATATCTCCTCGTCACAAATACCGCAAGGCTTGAAGACGAAAGTCTATAATCAGTACGTGTTTCCAGTAATGACACGGCACTAAGACGTGGTTGCTGACTATTGGCCACATACACAAGTTCGCAAGTCGCGCAACGAGCCATGGAGAGAGCAATGCTTGTAGTTTCACAGTCCACCCCCCCCCCCCCCCCACCCCCACCCCCCACCCCCTCCATAAGATGGACCGATAATATTTACATCGTCGCAGGAGGTAAGCCTTTCGTCATAATATTCTATGGGGGGTGGGGGTAGAGCGGGGGCTATATCTAATAGTAGACGTCTACTGGCTGCTGCTGCTGATGATGATGATGATGGCCATAGCTTTTATGCAGCAACCAAAGCCTACAAGTAAAACATTATACTTTTTATTTATTTATTTTATTGGATTTATCAAATTAACCATTTATAATAAGTATAATATTAAAACAAATGGCAAAAACTTTCCTCTTTCATTCACTGGCTAGTGCTGCCCAACTGGGATATACCCGTTCCAGGGCAAGTAATTTATATTTTTACATTTAAAACGAGGGTCGATGAACCAACCAAACACAATAATAATAAATATATATAATTAAAAAAAAATAATAAAAATTACAATATTATATAGGAAATAAAAATACTACATACATTAGAACTCCACTTCAACTTATTCTACTACATCGATCATGACCTGGATAGTTAAACGCTCTTCTTGCAACAGCCATTTATTTATTTTGCCTTTAAACAAATGACAAATGGGGCTGGTTTCTATGTCACTGCTTAATTTATTATAAAGTCTTGTAGCTATGAAAGAGTAGTGTCGCTGTCCGAAAGCCGTCTTCATCCTAGGTACATTCAAATTATCACTTAGGAGTTGTCTAGTGGGTTTCGTGTGCGTTATAATAAAAGATTTATTTTGTTTGGTCACGAAAACCCAACGTAGTGCAGTTTTAATAAGTAACAACCTAGCATCCAAAACTTGAGCCTCTTTAAAGAGTTCATTACAAAATACTAGATGCTTTAACTTCGAAAAAAATAGACTAAGTACTCAGGATGTATAAAGTTCTGAACGAAAATATTCTTCTTCTTCCAATATTCTTCCTTTACCGCGGGTTCATATCCCGCATTATCTAGAAAAGCTTTAATAGATACCAAGTGCTTAGGATGTAAAATCGGTTTTGGGGGATGTGTTTGAGGGGTTGGGGGATATTTAGGGAAGTTGGGGGTATGTGGGGGAAGGGAAATGGTAAAGTAAGTGGAAATGGTGGTAAGGGGGGCCTGGGTTTAAGGGGGTTAGTAGGGGCGTTGCGGGGGTAACGTTGAAGGGTTAAGGGTATGGGGTGTAATATCAAGGGTATGGGGGGGAGAAGGGGTTAGGGGAATGGGGTCGGGGAGTTGGGTGAGGGTTTGGGGAAGGGGATTTGGGGGGAGGGTTGGGGGGAGTTAGGGAAAGTTTTTGGGGGCCGGGGGTTTGCCGCGGCTTCTGAGGGGGGTTGGAAGGTGGTTGGGGGTTAACGGTTTGGGGCGCGGGATGCGGAGGGTTTCTGCTCGCAGGGAAATTCTTAGGGTGATACGACCGATTTTTTCAACACCAAACACGTACGAGTAAAGTAAGACGCATAAAATCAGCAGGAGAAAAACTATGCCGCCCAGAACGTGGCTTCGAAGTATTATCGAGAGATACGAGAACCACGTAGCGTGAATTTACTCTCCTGACGCATCTGTATCGAGAAACCATGACGTGCCTTCTTAATCTGTAGTTAGGGAGATGGCATTAATGAGGCAGATGGAGCTGGACGCCCGTTTTTACACTCATTAAGTTGACCCAGTGTCTCACTTTTCCGCTTCACGCAAACAGCGGACTCAATTGAGGCTCATTTTACATCTTCAAATACAGCAGTCAGTGTTTATACATACACACATACACGCGTCCATAACTTAGTAGTATTTAGCAATTAAACATTTGTCTATTGGAGTTTATTGGAGTTTACTCCTTAAGCATCGATTTTATTTAAAGCTCCCGGTATGAGAATTTGATGCATAGTAAAATTGAACGTTAACAAAAATCGTTACGTTTAATGCCAGTAAAGTTCGAAATTGAAAAGAGTGCAACAATAGCTAACGAGAGACCATAACATCGATGACATTTGCTAGCTTCCGAGCCAACCCATACTGACCATATTGTCGAATGATGAAATGAGACAGATATCAAATCATCAGATTGCAATCTGTGAGAATCACACTCCAGTCGCAAGTCGGAGCTGGCACGCACATTTTTTTTTAATTTACCAAAAATGCCTAATTTTGCAGTTTTATACAAATTTTTTAGACGTAATTGATTGATTGATGATTGATTGATTGATGATTGGATGATGATTGATTGATGGTGATTGTTTGATGATGATTATGATGATGATTAATGATGATGATTCGTTGGTGATAATTGATTGATGATTAATTTTACATGGTGATTGATTGATGATGATTGCTTGATGATGATTGATTGATGATAACTGATTGATAATGATTGATTGATGATGATTGATTGATGATCATTGATTGATGACGATTGATTGATTGATGATTAATAAATGATTGATTGTTTGGTGGTTGGTGATAGACGATTGATTGATTGATTGATCGATTGATTGATTGATTGATTGATTGATCGATCGATTCATCAATCAAGTCAATCAATTTACCCCCCTTTCCCTATTGTATATTCAATGACAATCGCACTTAAAGTGTAAACAGCAGTCGCGCGTCGGAGTATATTTAGTGCTAATTTGAGCATAATTAGTGCTAACCTACAGAAGTTGGAATAACTCCATTTGGCGAGTACACTGAATCATACCATTCTAAGCAGATTAGTGCAATACATCCAACCAAATAGTGCAGTAAACAAAAATACCACATTTGCGCATTTTATAATTGATTGTAATGATTGAAGCCCATGAAACGTAGCATTTTCGTTGTAATTGGGATAAGACAAAAGAAAACCATAATTCATGTATTTCAAGAACTTTTTTAAAAATTATTTAATTCCCTTTACGTGAACATGTAAAGATAATAAATTTGAGAAGCATGTTGCGGACGAATAGGTAGTACAAAAGTAAGAGGGAATAGTTTTTTTGAGAACTGTTTGGAATTTACAAAAGTACAAAAGCTCACATACTATGAGGATCATAAGCCAGTAGTTAAAATATTTTAATTTTATATTTCGATATAAAATAGTGTTTTAGATTGACTCGGAATAACCGCCCGTGGGTTTAAAATAACGCAGCGTTGAAATTGATATATTTTTGACGGTTTTATTTTACTCAACGAAGTTAGGTAGAACTACTCCGCGACGTTACGAGAATCGGTTGTTGCGCCAAAGCTTCTATCTTCCAAAGCTTCAAACACCCCAATAAAAAGTTAATCTTTTAACACTCATTTCTGTTCGTTTATGGAATCAGCTACCACACTCTGTCAGGCATGCACCTTCGTTGCTCACTTTCAGAAAGTTGTTAAAGAAACATTTATTTTCACACAACCACTAAACAAATGCCTCAACCTATCGTCTCCTTTATTTTACCTGGGCAAATACATTAAAAAATGGTATATTGTAACTATTACAAGTTATTGACATATATTTGTATTGGCTTATTTTAAATTTGACTTTATTATTTCTGTGTATAATATGCGGTGACTATTAAGAATTAGTTTATCAAAAGGTTGACTGTAATATATCGCTATAGTGATGAGTCCGCCATTTGTGCATAAACTGTCTTTTTTTTATAATAGCAGTTTAATTTTCATATAGTAAAGTTTTCATAGCATATCAAAGTTGTTCTATACTATTCTATTAATTTCAAAATACGTGTTTTGTGCCACGTAGGCCATCGGCAGGTCCTGCTTTTTTAATCTCTAGAATCCGCATATTATACCTACCGTATTTTTCCATTGTTGTTTTAACTAATGGGCCCTGTTGGAGTTGACCACGAAGACCTATTTCGTTTGGGGTCGGTCATACTCACGGGTCAACACCTATCTGGCGGCCTCTAAGCAGAAGAGAGAGAGAGAGAGCCAGGGTTTGACGGTGTGCTGCGGGCCAGTCTCCCCTAGTAGTCAACCTTCGGGCGCTCCTGGACGGTTTGCGTACCGTGCTGCGTCAGCCAATCGATTGTTCACTTCGACTAACAGCCAGGGGATTCTGGGAACAATAATGTTTCATATATAGCGGGTGTGGTTGTTAACCTTATGGCAACTGCTCTTCAAACGACCATTCGGCCACCCGATCCCGGGTGAATAAGCCGGGTAAAGGATGCCGTGGTCTGCGATAGATTCGGTTGACACCGTATCACCGCTTCAAAAGGGTGAGAACCGCCCAAGCGACCTCGATCCTGTAACCAGTCAGGAGTTAGGAGGTATCCTGAAGGTTAATTCCAGACGGAGATATCCTTCCAAACTGGTAGTCAGGGGGCGAGGCTACCCGCTGGATACATTTCCCGGTGCCTCGCCGTAAGTCGTTGGCCTCTGGCGGGCAGGGGGCGTAGCTGGACTGTGGATTGTTTTTCGTCCCAAGTCCTCTGCTCTCACCTCACGGGAGACAGCACGATAAATTTCTTTAAAACTTCTTGAGGTAACGGGTTCGCCCGTTGTAGTTGACAGCTCTAGTAGTTGTTTAACTGGCAGTTAACGGCATTTTATGGTAGCTGTGTAGCTTGGGCCATGGACCTTCTCGTTATCCTGTCAGTTCAGCTCACGATTCAATTCCCATCCGTTAGCCTCCTCGAAGAGGGTCAAACCTGGAAGGACTGTTACCTCTATCGTGGCTTGCCGTGGACAGGTTAATCGGACCCTCTGGGGATCCCTTCTACCCTCGGGCGATGCTGGCGGTTTGCGAATCGTGCGGCGTCTGCTAATCGTCTTTGCACTCCGGCTAATAACCGGCGGCGGAGGTGACGTCTGGAAATAATATTATTCGTTTCCTAAGAAGCGGGGGTTGTTGTTGATCTGTTGTCCGCTATCCTTGAAAGGGCTTTTTGGCCATCGGATCCCGTTTAAAACCCACTTAAAGGTTGCGACGGTCCGCGATAAATCTGAGCTGAATTACCGTTGACATCATATAGAGCCTGCGCAAGCACTTTGAACCTGCGATCAGACTGGAGGACGAAGTAATCTGACCAAATCTAGTAGTAGGGGTCGAAACAGCCCGCTGTGTTCACCACATTGTCACGCAGTAAGGCGTTGGACTTTCTCGGGACTATTGGCGTATTTAGACGGTGGACTGGAAAAAAATATATATATGAAAAAATGTATTTTCACGGTTTCAAAGTTCCATATTTGAATAACAAACCACGTTATTTGAAATAGCCTATCTTATTGTTTTTTTGCAGCAATGTTGCGCCAACGCTGCCTGTGCACTAAAGTAAACCTTTCCTGATCAGGTCAGAGTTTAATGAGCGTTATCCTATCCCCGCAGCAAGAAATAAGCATCCATTTTAATATCTTCAATTAATCGGCTTAGGGTCCCTCTCCCGTCTATCCCCATCTCAATAATGGAATCCTTACACTGTTTAAGGCTACCCTCTCACTTTATTATATCTCGTCTAATGGAGAAAATATATTAAGCGATTGTAATTTCGGTATTTTGGGTATAAATAAGTAAAATTAAAAGGAATTAAACCGTTCGAGCATTATGAGCAAAGTAAAATATTATAATTATTTATTTAAGAGCAACTCATGCTTTAAAAATGTGTGGATTTAATTAATTAATATATATTGATTCACTTCCCTGATTTTTTGTAAAGCTATTTTATATTTTTCAGTTTAATACTCCAGCAAGGTGACCGGTGACAGAAACCAACAATCCAGCGCCCTTCAAGTCTTCCATCCAAGTCTTGTTTGCCAATCCGTATCGTAACGGCGTGTTTAGAACACTATTTATTAGGCTACTGTTCATAAGAGAAGATTAGTCAATGTTTGGAACGATGACTTCCATTCACACGTTGCTTATTGTAGTAAAATTCTACCTGCCTAGATATTGTATTATAATTATATTATAATCAATGGCATTGAAGGAAAAAACACGCAATTTATTTTCTATGAAAATATGTATTTTTGCCGTCCGAAACTTTCACATTTTAAGAACAACCCTTGGTGTTTGAAAGAGCCTATCTTATATTTTGTGACAACGTCCCGCCCACGCTGCCTGTACACTAAAGTATATATGTTTCCTGATCAGGTCAGAGGTTAATGAGCACTATTCTATCCGCGCAGCAAGAAATGATCATCCATTTTAATAACTTCATTTAATCTGCTTAGAGTCTCTCTCCCGTCTACCCCAATATCATTAATGGAATACTAATTACACTGTTTAAAGTTCCCTCTTACTTCATTATATCTCATCTATTGGAGAAATTATTTAAAGCGAGTAATATTGATAGTTTGGGTATAAATAAGTAAAATTAAAAGGAATTGAAAAGTTCCAGCATTAAGAGCAGATTGAAATATTATAATTATTAACCCTTGAGCACTGATATAGGTCTGACAGAATCCCACGACGAAAAGAAACTATTAATATCTGGCTTTGTTGTGCGTGAGGGTGTTGAAGGCTTAGGTAGCCTATAGTTGGTTAGAACTCTTTACCGAGGATTGGCATAGGTGCGGATGAGGTCCCAATCAGCTCCCAGGTTTTAACCAGCTCCGAGGTATACACCAAGATTTTTAAATCTTGGTATATACCTCGACCAAATTCTTTCATGGCAGCCACATATTGAGGTGATGAGACGTAAACTCTTTGGTCGCTTTCATGCAATAAAGAAACTCAAGAATTTTCTCCCCAAGGAAAGCAAAATCACAATCTGCCAATCTATTCTCAACCCTCTCCTTGATTATTCAGATGTTGCCTTTCTCTAAATCAAGAAAGATCTAGCCACCAGGGTAGAAAGGCTGCAAAATGTCTGCATTCGATTCATTTATGACCTAAGAAATTTGACCATATTACGGAGTACAGAAGGAGACTTCACTGGCTGACGACCCGAGAAAGGAGAAATACGAGGGTCCTAGGTTTGCTCTTTAGAATCCTGAAGGGGGCCGCTCCGAACTATCTTTTAAGTAGGTTCAAACCTCTCTCTTCTCACGGGCGCCCTCTGAGATCTGAAGACAACCTACTGCTCTCGATCCCTAGTCACAGTAGTGATTTCTTCTCGCTTTCTTTCTCTGTACGTGGAGCCCGTCTCTGGAATTCTTTAACCATGCGTATAAGGATAGCACCCAGTTTGTTTTGCTTCAAACGCAGGCTCAAAGAATACTTAAAGCCACGCTCATAAACTTTTCCTTATTTTCCCTATTTTTTTTCCTCCCTATTGCGTCCCCTGCGTTATTATAGGTTTATTGTTTGTTTTTTCTTAAATTTATTGTTTTGTTTTCCTGCTTAATTTAAATGTTTAAAATTTAATTTATTAGTTTATTTTTACCGCATAAGATGTTATTCCATTAGCTTAAGGTTAGCTGTAACATATTGCTTTTAGTTAATAAGCTCGCCTTTTTGTTTAAGCAAATAAAGCGTTTAATTATTATTACTATGTGAGCTGGGTATTGTATGAAAAACATTACTATGCATATATTTATCCGTCTCTGAGAACCTATATCAGTGGTTATAACCTATATCAGTGGAACCTGTATCAGTGGAAAAATGTGTGGTATTAATTAGTTAATACATATAAATTCACTTCCCTGAATGTTTGTAAAACTATTGTATATTTTTCAGTTTAATGCTCCAGCAAGGCGAATAGTGATAGAAGCCAACCATCCACCACCCGAGTAGTTATAACGACAGAAGTATTTTTGTCACCCCGTATCGAAACGGCTTATTTAGAACACTATTTATTGGGTTACTGAACATAAGAGAAGATAAGTGAATCTTTAGAACTATGACATCCAACTACACATTGCGTACTATAGTGAAATCCTAGCTGCCAAAACGTAGTACGGCATAATTGGATCGGGTGGATGAGGTAAAACCCTGCTAGTGACATTGCAAGTTGCGCAGAAATTTATATTAAAAATTATTTTACGTAGACCATATCGCCATCCCACTAATGAACTTTATAAGGAAGCTAAAATTCTTGATTGTAGGCAACTTTTTCTAAAAACTTCCCTCTTAAGGCTATTTTTGGACAGTAACTCAAATTTAGGAATAATTCAGAACCGGCGACGAACGAGACAAGTTTCAGAAAATAGCCTAATAATACCCAGAAGGAAATCATCATTTGGACAAAGACATAACTCTTTCATTTCGCCGAGATTTTAAAATCTGATCAATATGGAAATAAACATGAATTTGACATTTAGGGAATTCAAAAATAAATTAAAGAAATGGTTATCGAATCATGACAGACTAACCATACATCAAATGTTAGAAATAAAAGTTTAATCAAACTTAGGTTCACAAATTATTTACATATTTTTAAACATGTATTTTGAGTATATTTTAACATTGAACTAACTACCAAAAATTATTTGACTTTGACAATGAATTGTACTTTTTTGACAAGGTATTTTTATATTAAATCCTATATTACTTAACATATATTAAATTTTAATGACTGTTTTTTTCTTTTCTCGCATATAACTTTATTTATATTATTTAATCGAATTTTATATTATATTTATTGCCGATTATATAATGAAATTGCATTTTATTTATTATATTATCTTTTACAAATTTTTTTTTTTTAAATTTTATTCTGAAGACCACATTTTAGGGCAATTTAGTGTTATTAGCTTTTTACTAAAACTTGTACATTTGTAAGCAATCAAGCAATCAAGCAAACTTGATTGTAATATTATAGTCCTGTCCACCCTAAAACGGGCTAGTCCCAGTTGGGTGACAGAAACAAATAAGCAAAAGATTAAGATTTTTCCATTCGGTTCCTGTTGTGAATGGCACCAATTCTAGCAGATAACAGGAAATTTATTGTCTATTTAAAAATGTTTTTACGCTGTCCGAAACTGTCTACTTTAAGAACAAACCACAGTGTTTGAAATAGCCTTCATAAGATCCTATTTTTTGTAACAATGTTCGGCCCGCGCTGCCTGTACACTAAAGTAAATATCTTTCCTGATCAGGTCAGAGGGTAATGGGTGTTATCCTGTTGACATTTGGACATTTGTACACAAATACTTACTTGATATGTGGACAGTTAAGGTACCCTATGTCCCTTGGGATGATATAACGATTCTAAAGATACTACACTCTTTTAAATCGGTGTAGGCGTTTAGAAGATGTGGTGGAATAAAGAAATGGACAACATACACCCTGAATACATTAAACTTCTTTTTTGTCGGGTAGTTTTGTAAAAAAAGGCAAATCAGTTGTTTTACGTTACAGAATAGCAGCGAATATCTCGCATTCACCCTCTTTTAGCGCGTCTCGCGTAGCTCCGTTATTAATAGAGTTTGAGAATAGGTAAGTCGTTAGATGGGTCTGACGGCGTTAACCCTTGAATAGCGGCGGCGCCGATTCCGCTATTAAGTCGCAATTAACCCTTTCAGGGCGTCGTCTGCGCGGGCGGGGTTTGGTGCGGGGTGAGAATGTGCGGGCGCCAGTGATGGAATCAAGCTAAGTGGACTATTCGTTAAGCAATTGAGGCCATTATGCGTGCCGTTTCACAATACGCCTAGGTACATAGCGACGGAAACGACGACGCCTATCTTCAAAAGCCCATTATGTGACAGGCAGGGTTTAAATTCGTCGCAAACGCTTCTCAAACATCGTGAAAATATTTCACTTCTTCGTTTCTATAATTTTAGTGTCCCGGGGCCACCAACCGATGAGGAGTGAAAGTATTGTGAACGCGCTAAAAAATGATTCCGAGATGAAGACGGAAATATAAATTGTAAGCCTCCCTGAGACGATTAAGACTATTTCCAGAATGAAGTCTGTCTGCGTGTCTATCTGTCTGTGTGTCTGTATGTGTATCTGTCTGTGTGTATTCCTCCACGATAACGCCCGAACGCTCAATCCGATTGGGTTGAAATTTGGTATACATACATCATTTGATCATGGCAAAAGTTGAAAAGTTGTGGTCGTAAACGGTCGTCAACCGTTGTTGGGCCTAATTCAAAATGTAAAATTTTGATTGGAATATCTCATATACAAACAGCACTAATAATATTGAAGTTCCGCCAAACATATATCAAATATTACCGCTGAGCCGCGCTAGGTGAACCGTGAAAAGAACCGCGTCGCTTGAGGTAGTTATGCAACAGAATCCAAACGGATCCATCCGCCGGCCGAGAGAAGGCGCTCATCTGTTTTATTTGTGAAAATAATATTTAGTGGAAATCAGTCCTTGGCTACTTGCAGGGAAAGTTTTGGGGTGAAGCAACCGAATTTTTAATTGTGTGTTCTTTGTCTATATTTTGTTTGTATTAACAGGTACAAAATAAATAGCTCAATTATTATTATTCTTTAATAAACCATATTATGCAGTGAAGTATCTTAATTAACTTTCAAGAATTTTATATGTGGACTGATTTGAGCAGCACTCTGAGTCAAAAAAGGCAAATCATCTGTTTTACATTACAAAATAGCAGCAAATAGCTCGCATTCGCCCTATTATAAGCACTTCTCGCGTAGCTCCGTTATTAATAGAGTTTGAGAATAGGTAAGTCTTTAGATGGGTCTGACGGCGTTAACCCTTGAATAGCGGCGGCGCTGATTTCGCCATTAAGTCGTAATTAACCCTTTCAGAGCGTCGTCTGCGCGGGCGGGATTTGGTGCGGGGTGAGAATGTGCGGGCGCCAGTGATGGAATCAAGCTAAGTGGACTATTCGTTAAGCAATTGAGGCCATTGTGCGTGCCGTTTCACAATACGCCTAGGTACATAGCGACGGAAACGACGACGCCTATCTTCAAAAGCCCATTCTGTGACAGCCAGAGTTTAAATTCGTCGCAAACGCTTCTCAAACATCGCGCAAATATTTCACTTCTTCGTTTCTAACATTTTAGTGTCCCGGGGCCACCAACCAACAAGTAGGGAAAGTATTGTGAACGCACCAAAAAAAACGAGATGAAGATGGAAATGCCCATTTTGGGCCCCCCTCAGACGATTAAGACCATTTCCAGATTGAAGTCTGTCAGTGTATCTGGCTGTCTGTATTCCGCCACGATTGCACCCAAACAATTTATCCGATTTAGCTGAAATTTGGTAAACAGGCATCATTTGGTCATAGCAACGGTGGCAAAGATTGTGGCAGAAATCGATCCACCAGGGGTGCATAAGTAATACATTAATCTCGAAATATTGGACTTAGATACTTAAAATTTGGTACACAGATGCCTTGTTGAGCAGAAATCGCATTGTCAAATTTTTGTTTGGAATATATCATATATGTACAAGCTACTCTACTAAAAAATTAATTGCGCCATACATTTCTTAATTTTTTATTTATTATTGTACAGTACAGTTGTTACAGTGCATTCGGTATATATATATATATATATATATATATATATATATATATATATATATATATATATATATATATATATATATATATATATATATATATATATATATATATATATATATATATATATATATATATATATATATATATATATATATATATATATATATATATATATATATATATATATATATATATATATATATATATATATATATATATATATATATATATATATATATATATATATATATATATATATATATATATATATATATATATATATATATATATATATATATATATATATATATATATATATATATATATATATATATGTATATATATATATATATATATATTTCAAATGTCAATTAAATTTTTTAAAAAAAAGTGTATTAACGACATCTGTTGGCGCTGGCCCAAACCCGCCCTTAGCCGAGAAACGAACCGCGCCGCCTGAGGCGGTTGCAACGGAACCCAAC
The DNA here is from genome assembly GCA_944548615.1 of Micropterix aruncella. Classification (NCBI taxonomy): domain Eukaryota; kingdom Metazoa; phylum Arthropoda; class Insecta; order Lepidoptera; family Micropterigidae; genus Micropterix; species Micropterix aruncella. Next base: position 13,997,914 of record OX155973.1, read on the forward strand.
CGGGTTCGTCCGCCGACCGAGAAAATGCGCTCATAGATTTTATTCTTCTAATCTCTAGCTTATAATCTCTACAAGTACTAAAGCGATTCCTCCATGTGGATATTGCAATAATCCTTGCGCATTTTTTTTTGCCAGTATTGGAATATAAGGATGTGGCTTACCTCGATCTGACTAAAGACGTGCTGGATATGTTCCACTGTTTACAGATTTTTTTTTTTTTTTTTTTTATAATAATGTTTTATTTAAGAGAAAGTAGTACAAAAATTATGTCTTTAAAACTACCCAAGTAGGTTAATGCCCGTACTAGGGTAGATTCTTTTCTTTTAAATTAAGATGCGCACGTAATTTTATGATGCAATTATAGAACTATGGTAATATTTTACTTGTTTATATAATATTTAACATTATACATATAATATTCTCATTTATATTTAAATATATACATTTACCTACTTGGTTTATTTACATACTATTATTATTTACATACTATTATTATTTACATACATTTGCATTTACGTACATGTATTTATTAGTAATATATAATTGATTAAATTGATAACGTCGTTTTAAACGAGGATATGTGTAATAATTTCAGCTACCTTTTCCCTGCCGGTCTCAAACAGCCACAAAGTAAGTTTTCCCTTTTTCATATGTAAGCTTTTGCGTTTTTTTAACTTATCCTGAAAGTAATTGTGGAGTTTAGGAGCTACACAACTAAAGTGCCTTTGCGCAAATTTAGTTTTGGTTTTTTTAATTAGGTGTTTTTCTGACGCGCAACCTCTAGTTAGAATCTTGTGGTCAGTGATGTTGTGTGTGTGCGGATTGTTGAGATAATAAAGTAAGGTTACTTTTGCATAAATCTGTCTAACGTCCAAAAGTCTCAGCTCTTTTAGTAGTTGGTTGGTTGGATATCGATGTGGCTTTCTGGACATAACCCTCAGGACAGCTTTTAACGCCGAATCTGTAGAACCCCCCCATCCTAATATTCCATATGTAATCGTGCTGTGGGCTAGCGCGTAGTAGACTTTAATGAGGCTTCTTAAAGGTAGAACATTTCTAAGGGCCTTAAAAGCAAAAATCAGCTTCCTGATTTTACCCGCAGTAATAAGTACGTGAGGATCCCACTTTAGGTTATTGTCAAAGGTTATGCCTAGGTATTTCACCTGATATTTGTGTTTAATAATTTGGCAGTTACAGCGTGTGCTTGTTAAAGGAGTGTTCTCAAATGATTTGCATATATGACTCTTGATTCCTGTGTGTGCGAAATCCTTTTTGTCAGTGATCGTAATGGTCATATAATTTGTTTTATCACTATTTAGTGTTAGAAGATTGTTCTTTAGCCAAAGATTTATATTTGCGAGACCCTTTTCAGCATTTTTATATACACTTGGCCATGTGTTATTCCGGAAGATTAATGCAGTATCATCAGCATACAAGATTGATTTCCCTCCATCTAATGCCACATTTGTTAGATCGTTAATATAGATTATAAATAAAATTGGGCCTAGGACACTCCCTTGAGGTACCCCATATCTGATAATCCTGTCATCGCTAACAATCCCGTTAAGCTTTGTAACTTGCGTTCTTTCACAAAGGTAGTCTGTAAACCATTTCAGGGCAATACCACAGACCCCACATTTTTGTAACTTTTTTAGTAATATAGCATGCGATACCGTGTCAAATGCTTTACAAAGGTCTAGAAAAACGACAAGACATTTATCACCCTCATCAAGAGTCTTCACTATATTCTGGGTCAGAAAAGCAATGGCGTCTTGGGTGGATTTACCCGACAGGAAACCATATTGAGTGGAAGCTAATAAGTTGTGCTTGTTTAAGAAGCTCATTAAACGGGATTTGATCGTAAGTTCGAGTATTTTTGAAAGTGTATTGCTACGTGCCCCGTTTATAATGGTTATATAGTATTGTAGGCAGATCGGATAAATGCCATTATGTCACGGATAATATCTAATTTTTTTAGGAAACCGTCAAGTTCCAGGGCGCCAATCCGTGATAATTCTAGGAATGGGGTTCACGCACAAAAAGCTAGACGCACGCCTTCGCCTAGCGGTTGGTCTAGATTACGGGAGGAGGAACGTCACTGACGGGGCCTCACTAGCTCAAGTCGGAATATGTGATCCTCAGGGGTGGTTTTTATCCCGCCTTATTAGTGGCGTCCTCGGAAGTCGGGATCGTCTGTGAGGCAGACGGGCGATCAAGTTGGATGGGGTATACTTGCTATGGATTGGAAAATATACTCGAATTATTTAATTATGGGCTATTAATTATGGACTGAAATTTCCTATGTTGGCTTTTGCAGATTATAAAATTTATTTAATTATGGAGAGCGTTTCGTGAATTCAAATCCGTGCTCAATTCGCGGGAAGTAGATTGTAGTAAAACGGCGCAGCGCCCTCTATCTTCGGATACCTCGCACCGGCAATGGCCCCCTCCTTCACCTCCGCACCTACAGGTGGCGCCGGCGCTCGCCGCGCTCGCCGGGCCGTCGCGGGCCCGCCTACTGATAACGAACCGGTCTGAGATCGCTCACCCGGCGCGATTTAATATCTTTTACAATCGGTCCGGAATTACTGAATGATAATTTAAATTGAAATTTATCTTTATTATTGGGTGATGATTTTGGATCTATTTATTTATTATATTATCGAATTTAATTTCAAATTTAAATGACCTGTAGAAATGAATACTAAGGAAAATAGCTAGAAGTTTCGCGATTCTATCTTTACTGATTCGTGTTTTGAACGATTGATTAAACAAAGAAATGTATAGAAATTTCCAAGACTAGAGTTCGTAGAATTTAAATGATAAGGCTCGGTTTGTCCGAACATAAATTAATGGTTCTTAACCCTGTGAACTTTTCTTTTCTCTCCCTGGCTCCGCTTGCACGTCTTACGTCTCGAATTCGAATTATTACGAATTTTTCTGAGAAGATTATAGAATTACCAACTTTTAAACCTTTTTTATTAAATGAAACATAATGCCTTACAATGGAGTTTTTATTATAAAGAAGAATATATTTTACGAAAATTTATGGTACATGTTGCGTTCCTGTGCATAGGTTCTCCGATCTTTTCTATATAATTTTAATTAATGCGCATATCAAGGCCGAATTAAGTTTCGAAGGTTTTATGAATTTTCTATCGAGCTTCCGTGATTTTCGTGATTGAAATTCAGGGTTTCGGATTTTTTTTTAGGAGTCGGGTAGGCGTTGAAGTCTGTCGGTATCGGGATGCGGGTATCTCCTTCGGTTGAACCGTAGATTTTTCTAGAGAGACGTCGATTGATAATGATTGGAAATGATTTATTCTTACGTTTAGGATTATGGAAAATGATCGCTTTAATTTTATGTTACGGTGGAGTAAGAATCTAATGGAATTTGGATAAGTCGGGAATTTAGATTTTATATTTTTTAGATAAATGTTTGAATAGGAATATTATTTATCGGGGACCTGACCTTGGTTCTATTCTTTTATTGGGTAAGGATTTTTAATAAAATAAAGGAAAATAGTTTAGATGATTGATATTTTGTATTATTGAGACGTGATTTGAAAGATAATATTTTCGAGATTTTGAACTTGTACTTTGGGAAAGAGATTCAAAAATTAGCTTGCGATTTGGGATTTTGTTTCGTGGGGTAGAGACTTGAAAGAGAATATTTTGAGGGACCTGATATCGAGGGGATTGTACTCCGAGAATACGGTATTATAGAAAGGGTTTCGCGGGTCGACTTTCACCTTTTCGACCTAATGGGGGGTAGCACATTTTATGAAAATTTAGGAAAAAGTGAACTATGCACGTTTATTCGGCGGACAAGCCGGCTATGCTATTTAATCTATTTCTATCGGTAGAACGTTATAGTTAATTTAACCTAACCCTGGCCTAACGGCGACATTACAATAACCTGGGTTCCTTTCGAAGCGACGCGGTTTCTGGCGTCTGCTTCACATTAGTTTAATTATAAATAGATTTTAAAATTGTAATAGAAAATTATAAAAGAGCGAGAAATTAAAAGAAGCGAGAATAGAGGCGGTTAATGGTACAGTGAGCGACTTGCCTGTAGGGTTGAGGATTCCTCGATGGTCTGCCCAGGTGTTACACTGAATTTAGTTAAAGTTTCAAATGCTTCTATATCTCGTACTGGCTTTAAATAAAGAATTTTAATCTGCAGTGGCTGGATGCAGGGTAGTGAATGAATCGGGCGCGCCGCGCCGCCAAAGCGGGCGCGCCCTCTCCGAAATATCGACCGTCTTCCTCGAGGTCCGGTAGCCAAAAAAAAAAACTATTACCCGCAATGGTAATACTGAAAAATCTCTCCGCTGCGGATGAGCTGACTAGTGACGTACAAAGGACTAGCCGTCGATTGCACGGCAAAGTTTATACGATGAATGGGTTTGCTTAACTGGATTAATTATTTTATAAGTATTAGACTATAATGGTATACTTTCTAAGTATAGGGTAATGCAGCAGCATTACATGCCGGGTAGATAACAACGTCACCGTCCACGGTGGCATTAACAAAAAGAAGCAATAAACAAAAAGAAACAAATTATACTATGAGTCGCTACGCCTAACACTTGCTACGAAGCGTAGCTGCTGGTGCGGTACTGTATTTGTGCTTGTATTTAACAATTACTTATTATTAGTTTTTTTTTTATGTCCTATATAATAGACCTAAATTATTTTATTGTGATATTTACGATTATGTAAGTTTGATTTGACATGTGAAAAGGATGGAAAAGTCATAAGTTTTGAATTAAGTTCTATTCTTCTAAGTATTAATATGGTTTGTATCCTACGCATTTGATTATGATTTATAATGTAGATTATGAGATCGGAAAGGAAATATGTGGAGTAATATGGAAATGTCACGGGTATTTGTTGCTAGAAGTTCAGTCATGGAAGTCACTTGCTCGTTTTTTAACGTTAAGTGGATATATAGTTTGGATATGGCCCTTTACAATTTACAAAATTAAATGTAGATCGCGTTGACATCCTTCCGGTCGCTTCCTGGGTCCTGTAGACGTCTAAGTGTGTCCTCGAATAATGGCTGATCGTCGATTTCGTCATGACACTCTAGGGTGTCGGCTGAAGCGTGGTTTACGTCACCTTACGACAGACAAGAAAATGGAAACAAGCATTAGTTTCTTGAATTCCGCTACGAAGCCAAATTTCTGCTACGAAGTATAGAGTCTTTTAAAACTGTATCTTCCTATGCTACGCCACTTGCTTTGCAGTAAAGTCTATGTGTGCAGGAGCAGATTATAAAAGTCTATATGTTGGGTCATTAAGTTGAAGTAATGTTGTAAATTTCGGGTAATGAATTAAGATTTGACACTTCGCTTTATAAAGTCTTGTGTACTATTACGTTGTCGTGGTAAGTTTCCTCGTAGGTGGCAATTTATGAACACTTTGCTTATGTAAGTCCTGTGTAGAATTGATTAATACGGGAACTTGAATAGGTAGCTTAACGGTCTCAACTGTCCATTTCACTGAAATACCGTAAGATATTAGACTCGAATTACTTGCAATCTCACTTTTAACGATAACTAACTGAATGGCACTTTCTTAGTGTCTTTCACTCAAAGAGCATCTGGGAAAAGAGCTGCATGCTAGTGGTACAATATATGCATGATATGCATGGTACTTGCTGTATTCCTGTGTGCATATCCATTATACGGACGTCATCGGGTACGCTGTTTGTACGGCGACTAGTGGTCCTCTGGTGTTGGTCATCTGGTCTGAAGTCCTAATGTCTATAGAGGTAAGGAAAATGTGTCTTTTACCTGCTATGACTGCTTGGAGTTATAATTTCCGGATCGCAAGTTGAATTTAACGGTGTTCTTCCTTGGCCGATCGGTAGTAAATTTGTCGTATCCAATTGATTAGCGTGTAGATCCCTTTATAATTATTGGGTCGATATTCGCTGCATCGGTTCATCATAGTAACGTCGTTATGAGTATGGCCTTTTCTGCATCGTTGCTCCAATTTTTCTGGAATTTGAGAAAGGTATGCGGCATCATCTTGTCGAGATACTAATGTTTCTTTATCTGGTACTACTAGGATGGGTGAGGTAAGAAGGATAGGCTTGTTTCACTGTACCATGAGTAGGTATTGTGATATCCTCGTTTACAAACAATTAACTATATATTTCCATTCTTATTCAATTTATACCCTTGTGTGATCTTACAATATTTTATTCCTCAGTGGAATGTATAACAGAATGACAGTTATTCTATTTGCAATTTCCTTTCCTAGAAAAATTTAAATAAACAGAAATAAACTAGCATTAATTTTCTATGTACTAAGTTGCTATTACTATGTATGCAGTTAATATTATGTGTCCGATTAGGTACATATGGTATAACCGATCAGTACTCTTTATTGACGGAGTTACTGTAAAGGCTCTTATGAAACAACCGTTATTAATATTTAAAAACAACATTTTATCTAGACATAATGACCTGATTAGTGATTATACGATATTTATATACTTATATTCTATGCTGATCTGTACATTTGTAGCTCTCTTTTTCCTTTCTTTTTTTACTGACTTTAATAATATGGACGCAGACGTGCGTGTGCGTCTTCTGCACTTTGATGTAATAATTTATGGATTATAAAGGGGAATGAACGTGGTCCGTTAGCGAGATGCGCTACGACCTTTGATTAAACTTATAAAAATGTTGTGCAATGGCTAGATTTTTTATCGATTTATTGTGATATTTTATATATGGGACTTGATTTTATTTGCATTTATTTCTCCTCGATATCAGATCTCTCCTATATTTATTTTTTAATGCCCTTGTTGTATTTTATTATTTTTATGATTTTTAGGCAAAAAGGGGGGAAAAGGGGAACCGGTTATAATATTGAACTTGATTTAACGTCATTTTGGGTGTAATATTTAATCATGGATTGTTTTTATCTATATGTGCATTGTATATTAGCATTCGCGCATTGGCGCATATATAATATTAGGAAGGCTATATGTTCCTTATTAATAATGTATATTTTTAATATATATAATTTTGCCGGTTTGTTTATAATTTTGTGTATGTATATTTTGGAGACCTGTCTGTATACAGACTCGGGTTCACGTCATTTTAATTTGCGAGACCCATGATCGACCGTGTTTTATTTAAGTATTTTTTATATAGGGTTTGTATATTATTTGAGTAAATGTTGCTACTTTTATTTGCTATTCTTTTAAGTATATTGGAATGTAATATTTTATATGGGCTGTGTCATGTATTGTTGTATAATTTGTGTTTTTATTTTTTATAGAACCTTGTTATTTTATTTGCGTTTATTTGGACGGGAGGACTGAAAAAGTATGCGCGCTTTTCGCGACAAAACCACAGTCTTTGACTTTCTAGTCATTTTGCTCTTGATGGTATATAGTTAATATAGAATGTCTAATATGCGTTGTTCCGCTAGATATTCCCTAACTGTTTAAGATTTGTGAGATCTTTAGTGTCCAATGTTTATATTGTATATAAATTCTGTCTGATGGTAATTTTCTTAGTCTTAGTAATAATAATAATTTTCAGTATTTTAACATAGATTTTCTCTTTCGTGGTGCATTCATTCTAAATTCTTACGTCTACATTCAACACCTACCTGGCATACGATCCTTTCATACTGAAATTTTCTGTCTCGTACCTATTTTACTATTCTTGACTGGGTTGTATGAAAATGTATTTACTAAAATAAAAGAGTAAATTTATACAAATATTTATATGCAATTAAGATCGGTGTTTGTATTATTTTTTGTAGAGCTTTCGATGGGCAAACTAAATTGAGCTTTATACTAAAAGTATCATTACGGGTTAATCTATGGGGGGGTGTTTTATTATAAAAACTTTCATGGTATGGAGTGACTCCATGTCCTGGCAAATGCCGGGATCGAATAAAGATTTTTCTGTAGCTGTTCATGTCGAATTCACAACGGTTTTGTGTACGGAGTTCTAGTCGCTACTTAGTTCTGCCGACTTACTCGCCGCGTGATCGAATAATAATGATAATAATATAATATAAATGATATTCATAGTGGTATTCTGCGCAACAGAGCTGACATGTTGATTTTAATTCTACGCTGACAGTTGATGTACATATACCCGGAAACCAATGGTTCCAATGGTGTTTCTGTCCAATGACGGGCTATATAACCACCAAACCCAATAAATAATAAAAACCCGGATATTCCGGAGGTGTTTTCTCTCTATATTTGGATGGGTAGCACCGAACCTAATATGTATATAATAATGGTATATTGAGGTAGAGAAACATCTTTATTCTTAGATCGGTCCGTAATGGCTCAGGCAAAGGGACGTTATTTGTTTATTTTTTGAATTTATGATTTTATTTTTTATTTGGTAACTATATGACCTTTATTTTTTTAGATTTATTTATTTTTTAGGAAGTTTTGGAATTTGCATAAATGGAGGATGTTGTCTTATCGAGCCCGGTGATTAGCCGGGTTAGATAACTTGTAAAAAAAATTTTTTTTATTTAAAAAAAAATTTTTTTTTTACTTTAAATTGTAAGTTTTGTATTTTTGTTTATTTTTGATGGGACAAGGCTCTTTGTATTCTTGTTTTTATCTGATGTATTATTATTGTGTGTTTTTATAAGTCAAATCGATATCAATTCAATGCATTTCTTTTAGTCTGTTTTATTTTATACTGTTATATATTTTATTAGGCTTTAACCCGTTGAGTATGATACGACCAAATCTGGTTCTGAAACAATTATCCGTTGAGTATGATACGACCAGATCTGGTTCCGCGTTTTTTTCACTTCTTTGACGTTCTCATATTTATTCATAATTATCTAATTGTTTTACAAAATGATATTTCAATATTCTATATTCGAAATTTCAATGCAATCATTGTGCAGTTGTTCTTTTTATGATTGGTATAGTAGTTTCGTAGTTATAGTACTTTAAGGTCGATGTCGCCGAAAATCCTGCAAAAGAGACAGATGCATCCATGAAAATACCCATTTACTCCAAGGGTTAATTAATTTATTATTTTATTCATTTTGTTAATATGTGTACATATATATTTATTGTTTTAATTTTTGAAAATAACACTGAGGTCCGTTTCGTGCCTTTAATACTTGTTCGTAAATACCTTTTAGTGTACCATAATACGGTGTCTTCGAGTTTTTATAGCTTTTCCGAGCGGTTTATTTCTGTTTATGAGAGTATATTCATTCCGACGACATCACAGCTACCATTTACTTAGACGCGTTTAATCGCTAGCGATATCTTTGATGTGGAACGTTCCGCGAGGTTTCCCATTCATGTCAGCTTATTCATAGGCGATTGGCGATTTTTTAGCAATAACTTTGCATTTTGTATACCTAGGTGCTAATTTACTAGAGAAGAAATCTATTTTCCTCGATAAGGTGTGGTTCTTTGCCCATACAGTGTCACCTACTGAGAATTGGATGTTTTTCCTCCTTAAATTATACCTGGCCGCGCTGTTTCTAAAAGCTTCCATTAATCTATCCTGCACGACTTCGTAAGTATCCGCCAAGGCTTCTAGTCCCTTAGCGAACTCTTGCGGGCTGTCGATTGCTATTTGGGAGTTTTGATCTGGCACGTACCCTAGCATTTTATGGTACCTTCCATCAACAAAAGGCTCTCGAGCAAACATTAGATACGAGGGTGAAAATCCTGTCGCGAGATTTATGTGATTATTTAGAGCATTTTGTATCAAATAAATGTATTTATCCCACATTCTTTGATTTTGGCCTGACAAAATTGATAGGCTAGTTTCTATTGTCTGGTTGTAACGCTCAACCATATTGGATTGCGGTGCGTAGACGCATCCGTAGAATAGTCTAGGGATTCTGTATTTATCGATTAGTGCTTTAAATGTTCTTGATCTGAAATAGGTCGCGTTATCTAACGTTATAACGGCCGGAGTACCATAAGTGAGAAATATATTGTTTTCTAGGTGTTTGTTTATATTCACCGACGTGGCTTTTCTTAAAGGAAATAGCCAGCAAAACTTGGTGAATACATCGACCACGGAAAGTATGTATGTGAAACCACTCATTGATCTCGGGACGGGCCCTATAAGATCGATGCTGATGGTATGCATCGGGGTTTTTACAGATTTTGGAGTGACCATCAGGCCCTGGGCTGGCCCTGTTCGAATTTTGTGGGCTTTACAAGTGTCGCAGCTTTTTATGTAGGATTTCACCTGCTTTTGCATTCCTGGCCAATAATAGTACGATTGCAGCTTCCGTAGAGTTTTGAATATGCCGAAGTGAACAGCGAAGTCTCCCTCATGTATTTCTTTCATCGCGTTTTCCCTGTCTGCGAGCTTTGGAACGAGTCTCCATGGGTTTAGCAGTTTCTCGCCTCTCCTGGGAGCGTGGTACTTGTACAGTTTATCGTTCTCTATCTTGTATTCCGGGGCTGCGTATGGATCGTTTCGTACCGTCTCGTACGTACGATTGTACCATTCATCTTCGCCGGGTGTTGCTGATAGAGCCATGCATGGAATCCTGGAAAGCGCGTCTGCTACCACGTTCAGGCTACCCTTTCGGTGAATGATTTCCATATCAAATTGTGACAACAATGTGCTCCACCTTGCCAGTCTGCCTGTGGGGTTTTCCAATTTGGTGAGCCATTTCAAGCTGCTATGGTCAGTCACTACCTTAAATCTGGTGGCTTCTATGTACGTCTTGTAATGGAGAACGGCCCTTAAGACGGCCAGCAATTCTCTTTCGCTTACTGAGTAATGCCTTTCCGCGGAGTTAAGGATTTGCGAGAAATATGATATGGGTAAGTCCATCTTTTCCTTTTCATCGTACTGGGTTAAGGCCGCGCCTATGGCGATGTCGCTTGCGTCGCAGCTTATTGTGAATTCCTTGCTAAAATCGGGACATTTCAGGATCGGGGCTGTAGTCAGAGCTTGTTTTAGCATGATAAATGATTCTTCCGCCTCTTCTGTCCATGTGAAAATTGTTTTTACACCTTTCTTTCCACCGGTTAGTTTGCACAGTGGTGCGGCTATTTTTGAGTAATTTTTCACGAATCGGCGGTAATATCCGGTTAAACCGAGGAAACTCCTCACTTGTTTTACACGATCCGGTCTCGGGAAATTCGTAACACAGGCTATTTTTCCTGGGTCTGTCCTCAAGCCTTGTCTGTCGACAATATAGCCGAGATATACTAGTTCTGGCCTGCAAAACTCACATTTTTTCAGGTTTACCGTCAGGCCTGCTTCTTTCAGGTTTTCCCTCACTCGTAATAAGGTGTCGATGTGCTCGTCGTACGTTGTTGATGCAATTATGAGGTCGTCGGCGTATGCGAATACCTTATTTCCGTACTCAGGTCCGAAGATCTGGTCCATGAGTGCCGAGAGGTCCGAGGATGCGTTGCAGACGCCAAAAGGCATACGTACAAAGGCGAACATGCCCTTTCCCGGTATCGCGAATGCGGTTTTGTAGATCGAGGATTTTCTAGCGGGATTTGCCAGAAGGCTTTCGATAAATCGATAGATGTTAGGTAACGTGCGTTCCCTAAGTTGTCTAGAATTCTTTGCGACGATGCCATCGGGTAATGGTTTTTCACGGTTATCTCGTTTAATTTTCTCGAGTCTAAACACACCCTTGGGCTGCCATCTTTTTTCGTTACGACGAGTATCGGGTTGCACCATGGGGACTTAATTGGTGTGATCACCCCTAGCTTCAACATTTCGTCGATCTCATCTTTTATCAGCTTATCTTTTGCTGGCGATAACTGATACGGCTTTTGGCGGATAGGGTCGCCAGTGGTGACAATTTTGTGCTCCATTAAATGCGTTCTTCCTAGGCCTTGTTTTTCGAAGGAAATGTCTTCGTACAGCTTCTTGACATGATCTAATCGTCGCATTTGTTCCGGCGTAAGATCTTCTATGTCCACGATTTGTTGGCATGTGGTATTGTTTATCTGTGCCACCTGGATGTCGAGATTTTCTCCGATTGAGATTTTAACGTCGAATTTTCTGATGAACTCGATCCCCAGAATTACGTCTTTTTTAATCGTAGGACAAACGAGGAAATTTATTTCTTTCGACCTTCCTTTAAATATCACCGGTAAAGTCAGGTATCCGAGGATTTTTTGCGGCGTTCCGTCGGCCGTTGCTATGCGGTTTTCCGATTCTTTGATATTTTTTCCCAGTGACATGTAACGTTTGTGCACTTCGTCGCCCAATATGCAGACTGCACAGCCGGTATCCACCAGTCCTTCGTAAGATTTTCCCATTATGTTGATATTAGCGTGTGGACGGGAATCGTTATATTGTGGTTTAGCCGACAACGTATAATTTTCCACGGTTATGGCCCCGTCTAATGCCTGTATCCGTGGGTGTTCCCGTTTTTTGGCTGGTTTTGCTGTTGAGTTCCGTTGCATCTTATGCAAAATCGCGTGAATGTATTTTGCAGCTTGCAGTTAAAGCACATAGGATTTGGGTACTTTTGGCATTCTCTGAAGGTGTGTCCATGATTTTCGCATTTCTTGCAAAATAAAGCCTGAGGTGAAGGTCTCTGGGGGCGTCTCTCGAAGTTTTGCTGACGATGTCTGTCGAGTGGAGGATTTTCGTAGTTGGAATTTCTTTGGAGTAGCGGCGGTATGTCGCGGCGAGGTCCGAATCTGTCGTTGTGCGGAATCGCAGCTACTTCATCTTGACTGCTATTATTAGCGCATACGTACTGCTCGTCCACGGCTGCCATCGGTATTTTGTTTTGCGATCTTGGGGACAATGATTGACGTTGCTGGGTGCTGTTTGTCGCAGTTGGTGCTGGATTTAGCGCGTATTGTTCGAAATTTTTCGCCAAGTCCAATAATGTTCCCACGTCGTCCAGTCTGGTCGTTCCCAGTAGAGTGTAGTACAATGGAAGGACGTTCAATTTAACAATTTCGAGTATTGTAGCATCTCGTAGTCTTGGAGACAGCCTCGTGTTCATGGTGTCTATGCGTGTAACGAAGTCGTGCATAGTTTCTCCTGCGATTTGTTTTGTGTTACGCATTTGATTTTCGAGCCTCGTTTGGTAATTGAGTGACTCATATTTATTTATTAACGCCGCCTTTAGAGTTTTCCATGTCGTTACATACTGTCTGATGCTGCGAAACCATAATAATGATGATCCCTCTAGTAGGTCCGTAAAACCTTGGATGAGCTCCTTTTCGGTTACTCCTCTAGCTTGCACCTTATCCTCAACTATATCGATGAAGTCCAGGATGGGAGTGGATCCGTCGTACTTCAGGTTCCATTTGTAGATGCTGGGGAATGTCCTATGTTTTCCGATGTCAATAGGTTGGAAGATATCTGATGCTGATGCTGTATCTTGAGATTTTTCTCTGTTCCTCGTGTCTGATCCTTCCTCGTTTCCGATATCGTATGCTTCACTGATCCTTGAGTTGTCGTTCGATTTTTTGTAGGTTGTGGGTTGTTCACGTCCTGACATGTTTACTGTATTGAGTTCTCCGGTTTGTTGTTTTTTCAACTGATCTGGAGTTTTTTGAATAGGATTTTCCTCACTGTTTTTGTCTGGCGATTGCTGGCGGTTCCTTGCAGCGGACCTTGTTTTCCTTGGTGCCATGATGTCACTCTCAAAATCGGAGAAAACGATTTATTTTAAATCCTTGAGGTGTAACGATCCTTTTTATTTTTTAAGTTTCAAATGTATATGTCAGAAGTTACTAAGTGTTCTGTAATTGTTTCTTAATTGTGTTGTAGTGTGGTATAGTGTTGGTCTTAATGTTCTTATTTATTGGCTATGCGTGAAGAGATAAAGCTAGAAGACTATATCTTTGTATGGATTAGCGAATTAAATAGTAAAAGAAATAAATTTAAACGAAACAAAAAAAAAATTTTGAAACACCCTGTGTGTGTGTGAGTAAGTGTTGATTGTGTAATCCAAGTGTTGACGTATGTAATGTGTGTTGAAAGTAAACGATGTGAGATTATAATTAAGATTTACAATGATCAAATTATTATTTTTGAACACCCTGTTGTTATGAAGATGTAAATAAAACTAAAAAAAAATATATTTGTAGACGAAGTGTTGATGTGGTGTAAGTGAGTGAATGTTGGTAGAAACGACAAAGAGAGAAAAAAATAATTAATGTTTGGATTTTGCGAGTTCTTGCGAAAGTATTTTTTTAGACACCCTGTTCCGTATAAAATGTTTACTCTAAAGTTTTGCGAAGTAATAAAAAATGGTAACCGTTCCAAAGTTATTTTTAACGATGATTTCCAGCTGAAATATAATGTTTGGTTTGAAGTTGTGATGCTGTGATGTGTCGCCTGAAATAAAACCTTTTTGCACAAAATACTCGAATAACAGTCGTATTATTTTATGGTACCTATGGTTCTTACTTACTCCTGGGCTGAAACTTGAGGTAATATGAAGACAAGAAAATTTAATTGGTCTCCTTTCCTTCGATGAAAGCTGAAATAAATTTCTATATCTATGCACCTTGTATGGTGTTATTTTATTTTGTTTGATATCGATTGACAAGTGGGTTAAATATTTAGCAAAGGGTGGGCTTGGGTGGGTTAAATATTTGGTACAGGTATTTTGTAAAATTTTTATGTTTTATTTATTTCCGGATTTAAATGTATTGAAAAAAAAATTCGGTTCCGTTTTATTTTTTTTTTTAAATAAAAATCTATATATTTTATTTAAATTTGATTGTATGGTAATATTTATTTTTGAAATTATATATATTTTGATTTTCGAGATATGTTCGATGTTATAAATCGAAGGGAGGGTTTGGGTGGGAAAGTGAAGTTTTAAATTTTATTTAGAGAAATTATAATTTGACATATTTGGAAATTATTAGACACTATCTTTAAAGAAAATATATATATTATATACCAGCCTTTGCTGGTGGCACCACGCTGGGCGCCAATTTTTGCTACGCCAAAAATTAGCCAAATATATTTATAAAGGCTTACACCCCACGTTGGTGCGCCAATTTTTGGGCGACCAACGTGATCGCTTTAAAACAAAAGATATATATATTTTTTTAATTGTTTAAAAAGTTAGAATTTTTTTTTTTTGAAATTTATTGATTAAACAAATCGTAGGGACAAGAAAGAAGGTATGAAAAGAAGGCCCCACGAGCAGGCGTCAATTTTTGCTACGTGCCCCGTTTATAATGGTTATATAGTATTGTAGGCAGATCGGATAAATGCCATTATGTCACGGATAATATCTAATTTTTTTAGGAAACCGTCAAGTTCCAGGGCGCCAATCCGTGATAATTCTAGGAATGGGGTTCACGCACAAAAAGCTAGACGCACGCCTTCGCCTAGCGGTTGGTCTAGATTACGGGAGGAGGAACGTCACTGACGGGGCCTCACTAGCTCAAGTCGGAATATGTGATCCTCAGGGGTGGTTTTTATCCCGCCTTATTAGTGGCGTCCTCGGAAGTCGGGATCGTCTGTGAGGCAGACGGGCGATCAAGTTGGATGGGGTATACTTGCTATGGATTGGAAAATATACTCGAATTATTTAATTATGGGCTATTAATTATGGACTGAAATTTCCTATGTTGGCTTTTGCAGATTATAAAATTTATTTAATTATGGAGAGCGTTTCGTGAATTCAAATCCGTGCTCAATTCGCGGGAAGTAGATTGTAGTAAAACGGCGCAGCGCCCTCTATCTTCGGATACGTCGCACCGGCAATGGCCCCCTCCTTCACCTCCGCACCTACAGGTGGCGCCGGCGCTCGCCGCGCTCGCCGGGCCGTCGCGGGCCCGCCTACTGATAACGAACCGGTCTGAGATCGCTCACCCGGCGCGATTTAATATCTTTTACAATCGGTCCGGAATTACTGAATGATAATTTAAATTGAAATTTATCTTTATTATTGGGTGATGATTTTGGATCTATTTATTTATTATATTATCGAATTTAATTTCAAATTTAAATGACCTGTAGAAATGAATACTAAGGAAAATAGCTAGAAGTTTCGCGATTCTATCTTTACTGATTCGTGTTTTGAACGATTGATTAAACAAAGAAATGTATAGAAATTTCCAAGACTAGAGTTCGTAGAATTTAAATGATAAGGCTCGGTTTGTCCGAACATAAATTAATGGTTCTTAACCCTGTGAACTTTTCTTTTCTCTCCCTGGCTCCGCTTGCACGTCTTACGTCTCGAATTCGAATTATTACGAATTTTTCTGAGAAGATTATAGAATTACCAACTTTTAAACCTTTTTTATTAAATGAAACATAATGCCTTACAATGGAGTTTTTATTATAAAGAAGAATATATTTTACGAAAATTTATGGTACATGTTGCGTTCCTGTGCATAGGTTCTCCGATCTTTTCTATATAATTTTAATTAATGCGCATATCAAGGCCGAATTAAGTTTCGAAGGTTTTATGAATATTCTATCGAGCTTCCGTGATTTTCGTGATTGAAATTCAGGGTTTCGGATTTTTTTTTAGGAGTCGGGTAGGCGTTGAAGTCTGTCGGTATCGGGATGCGGGTATCTCCTTCGGTTGAACCGTAGATTTTTCTAGAGAGACGTCGATTGATAATGATTGGAAATGATTTATTCTTACGTTTAGGATTATGGAAAATGATCGCTTTAATTTTATGTTACGGTGGAGTAAGAATCTAATGGAATTTGGATAAGTCGGGAATTTAGATTTTATATTTTTTAGATAAATGTTTGAATAGGAATATTATTTATCGGGGACCTGACCTTGGTTCTATTCTTTTATTGGGTAAGGATTTTTAATAAAATAAAGGAAAATAGTTTAGATGATTGATATTTTGTATTATTGAGACGTGATTTGAAAGATAATATTTTCGAGATTTTGAACTTGTACTTTGGGAAAGAGATTCAAAAATTAGCTTGCGATTTGGGATTTTGTTTCGTGGGGTAGAGACTTGAAAGAGAATATTTTGAGGGACCTGATATCGAGGGGATTGTACTCCGAGAATACGGTATTATAGAAAGGGTTTCGCGGGTCGACTTTCACCTTTTCGACCTAATGGGGGGTAGCACATTTTATGAAAATTTAGGAAAAAGTGAACTATGCACGTTTATTCGGCGGACAAGCCGGCTATGCTATTTAATCTATTTCTATCGGTAGAACGTTATAGTTAATTTAACCTAACCCTGGCCTAACGGCGACATTACAATAACCTGGGTTCCTTTCGAAGCGACGCGGTTTCTGGCGTCTGCTTCATATTAGTTTAATTATAAATAGATTTTAAAATTGTAATAGAAAATTATAAAAGAGCGAGAAATTAAAAGAAGCGAGAATAGAGGCGGTTAATGGTACAGTGAGCGACTTGCCTGTAGGGTTGAGGATTCCTCGATGGTCTGCCCAGGTGTTACACTGAATTTAGTTAAAGTTTCAAATGCTTCTATATCTCGTACTGGCTTTAAATAAAGAATTTTAATCTGCAGTGGCTGGATGCAGGGTAGTGAATGAATCGGGCGCGCCGCGCCGCCAAAGCGGGCGCGCCCTCTCCGAAATATCGACCGTCTTCCTCGAGGTCCGGTAGCCAAAAAAAAAAACTATTACCCGCAATGGTAATACTGAAAAATCTCTCCGCTGCGGATGAGCTGACTAGTGACGTACAAAGGACTAGCCGTCGATTGCACGGCAAAGTTTATACGATGAATGGGTTTGCTTAACTGGATTAATTATTTTATAAGTATTAGACTATAATGGTATACTTTCTAAGTATAGGGTAATGCAGCAGCATTACAGTATTTAGCAAACTAATTGGTCTATAGCAATTTACTTCATTAATCTCCCCACCTTTAAAGATAGAGTTAACCACCGCTTTCTTTAGACACTGAGGAAAAACCCCAGTAGATATACTTAGATTTGTAATAAAAGTTAGAGGTAACAATAAAGTCTCGCTGCACTCTTTGATAATTTTAGAAGAAATTCCGTCATTGCTGGTTGATTTTTTATCTTTTAGGTTTTTTATTATACTTTTTATTTCTTCGGGATCCGTTGGTTTTAGGAAAAGGGTTTCTGTTGGCGTATTTGCAACACATGCTTCAAGAGAAAGTTTAATTTCAGTCGTATTTAACAATTATAGAGTTTTTTCTGCCATTTTCGGTCCTATATTGGAGAAGTAATCATTAAAGTAGTTCACAATATGTTTTTTGTTATGCTTATTTATTGACACTATCTGTCCATTAATATAGACTTCTTGCAGCTCTGATGGTTTAGACTTTTTCCTATAAGTCAAATCATTTATTAACTGCCATGTTTTTTTTGAGTTACCAGCATTTTCCTCAAATTCCTTTTTGTAGTACATTTCTTTAGTTCTATTTATTATGTTTTTGCAAAGATTTCTATATTTCAGATATTCATGCTTCAATATGCTATTGCCGAGATTTAATTTGACTTTGTTATGAAGTTTGTCTCTGCGTTTAATACTTCTTAGGAGCCCTGGGGTAATCCATGGTTTAAGTTTTCTCTGACAATGGGGCACGAGTTTTTCTTTTGTATTTTTGTTTACCAATTTTTTTATTGTATTTACGAAAAATTCAGTTGCTTCATTTGAATCAGATATTCTAAATAATGGATTCCAGTCAATGTCTGTAATATCTGCGTATAAACTGCCATAATTTGTAACTAAAATCTGACTACTAATTATGTTTTGACTTTGAAAATCTGTTTTAGTTAACAAAATAGTTGGAAGGTGGTCAGTTAGCTCACTGAGACATATTATGCCTAATGAATTAGTTTTAGTCGAAGTAAAAAAGTGGTCGAGACATGACAGCTGTCGTGTAGACATGTCTATTAAGGATATCATTCCAAATTCTGCAAGCATGCAGAGATATTCATTGACTAGATTATTTTGATCAAGAATATTAATATTTATATCTCCTCCATGAATATAGTCAAGGCCTTTGGAGGTTTCTAGAGCATCCGCAAGGGACGCAATAAATGGTTTTATAGGATTTGTAGGGGATCTATAAATGGCAAATACTGTATTTTTATCATTTAAAGTAGCCTTCAGACAATTTGCTGTGGTTATTTTTATTTCTTCAATTTTAACATTGTTTTTCTTATTCGAAAAAATGACGACGCCATCGTTTTGATTTTGATTTTGTAGAGTGTAATGCATATCATAATTATCAAGTTGTTGAGTGGGAATATTTTTCTTTATCCAGCATTCCGTCAGGATGATTAAATCAAACTCGGTATCAAGCAAAGTTAGTAGTATGATTAGTTTATCAAAATTTTTGTTGATACTTCTAATATTAAGGTTATGTAAGTATTTTAATACCTTGGTCTTGCAATACCTTTTGGCATTCCCAGGTGGGTAGCTGCAGTCTCGCTGGGGAGTAAGATATTAGATATTCATCGAGGTTAGCCGCGCCTGTAGCAGCAATAAGCGTTGTTAGTTAGAGCGAGTTTTGTCTGTCTTTTGAGACTTTGCAAGACTTTATCCGCAATATTGGTAGCGTATATCATTGTAAAATTATCGGATTTGAAAATAAACAGAGTACAGTACTGGAAAATAATAGTCAGTATTACTAAAAGTAATAAACATACATAGAGGTTATAATAATTACAAACAATAGTCAGCATTAAAGTTCCTGAATAGTATAAACACAATAAGAATACAACGAAGTCGCCATTTCGGCAGATAATCGTCAAAATTATGTTTACTAAATATACTAAGAATAATAAACATACACATAGTTTGCCATAAGGGCAAAAGTTAGTAAACATTAAAATTAATAAATAAAATAAACATAATAAACATACAGGTAGGTTACAATATTGGCAAATCATAATCAAAATTAATATTTTTAAAAGCAATACATATACAGACATAGTGATTATTAATATAGTTAAAATACCATAATTTATTTTATAATTGTCGTAAAAGTAGGATATTTTATTACAAATGAAGCAGATGTAAATACTACCGGAATTATCGCAAATCGCGTTTAAATAAATAGATTTATAATAATTCAATATTAAAAAGTATGTAAAATATCCCAATATAAATAAAAATGTGAAAAAGTCCGACATTATAATAAAAATATATATATAAAGGTAGTGTGTAGTTATAATTAAACTTATCACAGTTAAACAGCCTAATAATGTAGCCAAATTAATGGTGACAATTACAGAGAGATGAAATAATATAAATATTTTATAATTGTAATATAAGCTAGCGATACAAATGGAGTTGATTTTCATGATGAAGTAATAGCAAATATATAAAAATATGATATTAAAATAATTGATCGTTAAAAGTACTTGGTTGCAGTATAGGAAATTACTAATTAAAAATAAAAATAAATATAAAATTAGTGAACGCCATAGACATGTAAGTGTATCAATATTGGCTAAAAATAAAGAACTAAAACTACCTGTAGTACGGGCATACCCCCTTCACAAAATATTTTCAAGGGAAGTTAAATATTTGATCATCAGTACGCGGCTATCTTCGTCTTCTTTACCATAGTGATTCCATTCTTTAGCCAAATATATTTGTAATTTTTATTTCTACTTAATTCCCTCGCCTGTAGATGTAAATAGCGCCGTAGAGGAGTGAGTGATTGTTTGCATACGATTCATATTCAGTCAACGCAAGTACGAGCATGTGTCCGAATTTAGGACTCAATTAAAGCGGTTGCCCATACGCAAAAACAGAAACGTTCACATGCTTTCGCTTCTTTTACGCGTTCTCTCATAGTCTTTAACATCTTTATCTTTTAGACCTCTTCGAGCATTATCTTTTCACGTCTTACATTTTCGTTCGTACTCTGGTAATCTTTAGAAATCCATACCCATAGGACGTACTTTTATTCGCATTCTTTTAGAGTGCATGCTGGATCGGTCTCTCGGTTAACATAAAGGACTTGCCTTCTATAGAGTCCATCAAAGCTCGGCTTAAACAATACTACCTCTCTCAGACGTAGGTAATCAGGTATTTCCCTTTTTTCTTCGCCGCTCCATTCCAACCTTCCTCCTTCTGGGCGTAAATAAGTATGTTTGTTTCACTTTTTAGCTTTTTAGTATAGTTGTATGTTTATAACTGTTATGCGCTCATAGATATCAAAGGTTTTGTATTTTATATTGCTAGGTGGCATTAAGCTCCCATCCTTCTTAAAAATATACTAAAATAAATACATTTTAGTATTATTATTATTATTATACTAAATTCTAAATTTATTATGTTTGTACAGGGTGAGTTTTAATTAACTGGCATCCTTGAAGGGGGAGGGGGGTTTTGGTGGTGAGGTTTGGGGTGGGTTTAGGAGTTGGGGGGTGGGGTTCGCAAGGGGGATTGAAGGAGGGTAGGGGAGTTATGAGGATGGGGTAGAATTTTAGTGGGAGTGGGGGTTGAGGGTTTTTTGGCGTGGGGGGGGGGGGGGGTTGTCTGATTGCCGGGAAAGTCTTGTGGTGAAACAACCAATTTTTTACTTTATTTACATATTCCAATAGATTTTCACGAATTCGCGAAATGACCACTAACAAATTTATTAAAATTTGGTGAACGTCTCTCGGGTCAGCTAGTCTTCAACAAAAAAAAGCATGCTTCAATAAGGACGCTTTTTTTGGCAAGGCAATCCTTCAAGGCAATCCTTACGGCAATGTATAGCAGCTAACCCATAACTTAATTTCATGTATCGCTTTAGCAATACATAAAAACAATAAGAATGAAGTGATAAAATAACAAACAGGAAATTAGAAAAAAGACAATAAAACAATAAAACAATTTTTAAAAATATAAATGAAGACGCAAAGGAAAGGAAGGAGACGAAGGAAGAAAAGGGAAAAGCAAAAAGTGTGTGAAGGAGAAGGGTTGGTTTATTTATTGTTTTAGGATTTTTTGATCCTTGAGCCTGACCTTGAACTTGGTGACGCTGGGGCTGTTCTGACATAATCGGTAAGGCATTCGTTAGAGCCCCTAACATTTTTATAATATGTAGGATTTATTGGATTAGGCGTAAGACGATGTCACGTGAAAACTGCTCAGTGGACCTTGACGTCATCTCATCTATCTGGGACGCAGGTGCTTGTTTTTTAAATATCCGCATGAGGAAATTGCCGCCGTGTGAGTCCGTCATCCTGTCACTCTGTCTTTCGCCAGGAGGAAAAGTCCGCTGACGTCACGCGGCTCACGCTGATGGTCACTTACCGATAGCCGAAAGCTAATTAGTTTCCAAGCTAGCCCGATAGATGGGGGTCCGTGATTAATGACACCAACTAACCGACGAGCCCGGGGCTGACACACGGTGAAGCGAGTTCGAAATGAATAAATCAAAAATGTTTGATTACTGGCACCGCACACCAAATTTGTTGCAATCTATCAGAAGAAAAATTTTGGTTCCGAACGGTTCCGCGCATTGGGTGATGTTTTCCAGCTTTGTGTTAACTTGACATGCCCAACTAACGGTTCAACTCACATCCGGAACCTGTCAGGGTCGCTGTAACTTTCTGCATCGGCTGTAATCTGCAGTCGGAGGCGGTTGGGATATTTGGAGCTGCCGTCTGCAATGGGCGAGCCCGACACCTTAGGCTGTTATAACGATATAAATCGTTCTTTCAGCCGTGAGGTGATTACACAGAGACTTAGGGTCAACACA
Organism: Micropterix aruncella; assembly: GCA_944548615.1. Lineage (NCBI taxonomy): Eukaryota > Metazoa > Arthropoda > Insecta > Lepidoptera > Micropterigidae > Micropterix > Micropterix aruncella. Next base: position 14,020,545 of record OX155973.1, read on the forward strand.
GTCCACAGTCTAGCTCCGCCAACATGCCTTATCGCGAGGTACTAGAATGTGAATCAGCGGGCCAACCTCAAGCCCTCACTACCAGATTTGGCCGCATTTCTCCGTCCCCCGGTTTGGTCACGGGTTAGAGGTCGCTTGCGCGGCCTCTACCTGACGTAGGCGGTATTCAAGATTGTTCGCGGTGAAAAAATATTTAGATTGAATATTTTGTATTTTGCGGAACGCGACGGATCGATTCAAGGGTTGAAGATGTCAGTTTAATAACTACCCTCCGTTGTCATTGAAACCACACATCCCCAGACCCCCCAGGTTTTTCGCTGGCTGGGCTTACTTCGTTTTTTCCTCAAGTGCAGATAGTTCTCCAACCGCCCAGTTCCGCCCGAGGTATTTCTCCGAATCGGCGATCATCCGATGCCAGTAGCCCCCTACTACAGGTTTACAGCCGTTGCAGCAGCTCACAGCGGGCCTGAAAGGGTAAGCCTCTCTTCGAGGAGGCTACAAGATAGGATTTGAACCGTGAGTTGGCAAGGCCAGATGACATAAAGAGTTTGGCCAACACCACCCAAGCTGCACGGAACCATTAGGAGCCAAGCGGTTGGGATCAGAAGTTTGCGGATTCGGGAGAACACCTCGGACGGAACTGGGCGGTTGGTTCACTGGCCGGTTTGCTAGCCACGCTACCCATCCAGCGAATAACCGTGTGGGGGGGGGGGAGGATTGGGGACTTATGTCGTAAAGAGCGGGGCAGTTGTCGACATGACGTCACGCGCCCGACTGAATACTACGGCAAAGGGCGCCTCGGTATACGATATATTCAAACTGAATTACCGCTTACGTCAGATAGAGACCGCGCAAGTGACCTTGAATCCATGACCAGATCAGAGGACGGAGAACTCGGTCAAATGTGTTGGTGAAGGCGCGAGATCGGCCCGCTGGTTTCACTTCCCAGTGCCATGCGGTAAGGCGTCAGACTCTCACAGGCTGCTGGCGTAGTAAGACGGTGGACTGTCTTGTCCCTAAGTCTCTGCGTTCATCCCACGTTTGAAAGAATGATTATATATCGGGTTCTAGGCAATCGATGTCTGACTTTTTGTTTAGGGGGGAGCTAATGGGCCCTGTTGCAGTTTATCCACTAAGACCAAGTTGTATAGGGTCGCTCGCATGGTTCAACACCCATCCGGCGGCCTCCACATAGAAGTGGGAGCCAGGGTAGGACGCTGACCTGCGGGCAAGTCTACCTTTCGGGCGCTCCTGGACGGTTTTCCCACCATGCGGTGTCAGCCGATCGATTATGCATTCCGACTAACAGCCGTGGGAGTCTGGAAACAGTAATGTTTCCTATAGAGCTGGGGTAGTTGTTAACCTTATGGCAACTGCTCTTGAATCGATCATTAGGCCACCCGGGTGAACAGCGAGACAAATGATGCCGTGGTTCGCGATAGATTCGGTAGACACCTTATCACCGCTATGTAAGGGAGAGGACCGCGCAAGCGACCTCGATCCTGTAACCAGTTAGAAGGCGGGATGTATCCTGAAGGTTAATTCCAAACGGAGATATCCTTCCAAAACTGGTAGACAGGCGACGAGGCTGTCGCTGGGTACCTTTCCCGGTGCTTCGTCGTAGGGCTTTGGCCTCTGACGGGCGAGTGGCGTAACTAGAAGTGAACTGTTTTCGTCTTACGTCTTCTACGCTCGCCTCCAGGGAGACGGAACGATCAAATATCGTTAAAATATCCTTAGGCGATGGGTTCGCCGTTGTAGTTGACAGCTCTAGTATACCTTCATGGGTTCCTGTATGGAGTTATAAAATTCTCCGTGTATTCGGGTCGGCTAAACTGACGATTCAGCTCCTATTCAGGAGCCTTCTCGCGAGAGACTATCCCAGGAAGGGCTCTCGCGTCCCAGGGCTCACAGCTTGTAGAACGGTTTCCTCTGGCGGAAGGCCCTTCATCGCTACTGGATGGTTTACGCACCGTGCGGCGTTAACCATTCGGTTGTGCACTCTGACTAATTTCTGAAGGAGTTTGGAGCCTATGGAAATATACTGTCTCCTTAGCAGCCGGCGTGGATATTGACCTGTTGTCATGCCACTCTTAAAACGACCTATAGGTCACCCTATTCCGTGTGACATTACGGGCAAAGGACCGCTGTAATACAACAGGTAGAGTCAGCGCAAGCGACTTCGGTCCCGTGACCAGTCGGGAGGACTGAGGTATCCTGAAGGTTAATTCTAGGCGGAGATATCTTGCCAAAACTGGTAGCCGGGGGGGGCGAAGTGGCCCACTGGGTTACCTTCTTAGTGCCCCGCCATAATGCTACGCGTATGCTGAGAAGCCGCGAGCGCATGCTGTGACGCAGCTAAGCGACACAGATACATTAGTTCGCGTCCTAGCTACAAAGACTATACAGTTTTCAAGCTTGGCGAGAAAAGTTTGTTGAGAGTCAGAGTCTGATTATGAAATAAATAATTTGTTGCTACTTTACAGTTTGTCAAAGCGTAGAAAAACTATTTTAAAAAGTGATTATCTGAAAAAACGCTCTAATCATGGAGAATTTGTGCTCCCAAGATAGTTATGTGACAAACAACTCAAGAATTTAATTATTTTTTTCCGGTAAATTTATAAGATCTAGCTAAAACACGTTTCTACGTGCACGCGTCGCGCAGAAATCTGTGCCGGACTAGAACGAGGCGCAAAGCAGGATAGACACAATTCTGCGTTTTAAGTGCCTGCGCCGCAGCGTATGCAGCTTTCAGCATATTCATGCATTACAAAATTTCCTCTGCCCTACGTTGCTCGGAACTGCGTCATCTGCATCTTAGCATACGCTTAGCTTAACCCTTCAGGCCTCGGCCCCTCAGCCGATTGACAAGTTGATGTCCCAAAAATTTTAGTAAAAATTAGTAAAAAAATTGAATTATGACACTGTCTCACCAAAACATTAATTACTGCCAAACCACTGTACCCATAATTAAAATAAAACATATTAACATAATAAAACATAATAAAATAAAACAAATAAAATTAAAACAAAATTAAAACGGGGCCGTCACGCTGAATCATGTTAAGGCGTTGTCACTAGGAAGGTAACTCACGGACTCTGGCAGGTTTGTGGCTTTGCTGTACGGTAGAGTTGTATCCACTTATAGTTTTCTACGCTTACCTCACGGGAGACAGAACGATCACTATCGTTAAAACTTCCTGATGTAGCGGGCTTGCTCGTTGTAATCGACATCTCCCAAAAAAATACCTACCTAGTATAACGGGTTCCCTCTTAATAGTTGATAACACTCTCTTGTGCTGCACATTAGTATCAATTATTATTTACTAAAATTAATAAATGTAGTAATTTTACGATGGGATCTATAATTTAATACTTTACTAACCGTGTGTCACTTCGCTGAGAGCCGCTTTGGGGCCGAGTGTCAAAGCGTCTTATTCAACGAGCATTTCGATTGTTTTAAGTGCTGCTGAAAGAAAATTCGATATCGCCTGGAGGGCACTCAACTTCCTTATCGGAGGGCCGTTTTGAAAATGATTTTTCTCTCTTTTTGTTTCAGAAAGGGGTGCGCTGAGCTTCTTGGAATAGGTAAGCAACCGTTAGCTTACTTGTTTGGAATGGAGAATCGGAAAACTCTCGATTTCCAATTTGACTAAATGAATATTAGCGATATATATAGCTTGTTCACTGGCTTTCGTAACGTTTGATTAAAAAAAGAAGTGGAATTGAAATCTCTCGCACAACACTTATTTAGATTTTTTATCCTTTGTACCTCACAGTAAAGACCACCCCCCCCCCCCACCCCCCTATATCTAACGCCATTATCTTATAGGCGGCTGGCTATTTATAACATCACGTGGCAGTACTCAGACGGTCACCCTTCCAAGTACGGACCACACCCGGTGCTGGTTAACTTGATGCTAAGCCGCATCAAGTTCGTAGAGTTGTTATAGAGGTTATCGCGATCAAACAGGCATACATACCGATGCTGTTTTATTTCTTTCTTTAATAAAAGTTTCTATTTTCTGAAAATCTAGTATTTCTATTTTCTTAATATCTAGTAGAAATTATTATTGAGGGTTACTTACAGAAAACATCCCCGCCATGACTCTGACCTGCTGTTCAGCGAAGCAAGTGTTTTGGATATTCGTCAGTTGTTCGTGAAACAATGCCTAATACATTTTTACAAGACCTTAGAGAAACGTTCCCGAAGCCAGCAGCAAAGACCAACTAGAATGGCTAAAGGGATGAACTATGTAATTCCTAACGTACATACAACCTTTGCCCAAAGACAGTTGTATTTCATCGCCCCAAAAAATTTTAATACTTTAAAAGAGTCAGTAAAAAATGTTTAAAATGTACACCAATTTAAGATAAAAGTAAAAAAATGGCTCCTTTACGAAGTAGGTCGTACAAAAACTGAAAAAGAATTGCTTCATACGATAATTTAAAATATGTGTGTATGTAGATGTATGTGAGTGTGTGTTATTATATATGTATGTATGTATGTTTGTATGTGTATATATGTATGTATGATTGTTTGTATGTGTATATGTGTATATATGTATGTAACTAACCCTTTATCATATATATTTGTATTAATATGTGTACTATTTTATGCCATTATATTAGTGTTAGTATTGAAATTAGTCTATTAGTCAGTACTACTCAAACGCCAGTACTACTCAAAAACAAAGGCTATATATTTCGTATGCCCAGATACAGGCTGTTCGGTCTAGTTGGGCATTCGTCTAGAATGATCGTATGGGTTGTGTTCATTTTCTTATTGCTTATATAAATAATTACAAATCATATCTGTACGATCTCACTGTTAACTCTACCAAGTTGTAAAAAATAAATAAATAAAAATAAATAAATTCTCCCCTTTTATACCAATGTGTGATTTCGCTTAATTAACAATAATATGAAGTCCTTACCTATGAAGTTGCTGTTCTATAAAGAAAATTTATAGCCAAAAAAATTGTATGAAAAATATATATTTAATTAATAGAAATATTTACCGCTTTTATCTATGTAGATTTGTCTTTTTTTAATGGGAGTTGCTTAATTCCTTTGCTGAAAAACTCTCATGGACAGGAACCAATGAAAGCTATGAAAGCGATTGTCACCGACTCTTTAAAGGTGTTTTTTTCCTTTGTAAAAAGTTATCTAAATTCTGAAGAAAAATGAAACTCTATCGTAGCAAGGTCTGTCAAGTACGGTGAATGACCAAGAGTCTCCATCTGCAACTCCTGCAACTTTCCGACTATTTAAGGAGAAATCTGTGGTTATGCGTTGTCATGCAGAAGCAGTGGCGATGAGCGATTGACCAGACTCGGTTATTTTATCACGAGCTTTTCCAACATTGTTTGCAGTCCTTAATAGTGCACATTTACCGTAACTGTATAGCCAGACTGCAAGAAGCTGAAATGGAAAACACCGGTATATGATCTTGTATTTGAAAATAACGCAAATTTTCGACTTTATCATTGTTGCACAAACGAAAATATTTGAGCAGAAACAAACGACGGAAGGACAAGTAAACAGCTAATTCCTAAAAAAGAATAACATGGTTTTAAATACGAATTTATTTAAATTTAAAATTCCAACTCAAACCCAAGTTATCCAAGTTCAAATTGAAAAAACAGCTATTACATAGGTAAAGATCCAATAATGATATAGAAATTGTGAGATCAGATGTGTTTTGTTTCTAGATCGCCGTTTTAAGCCGTTTTGTTTCTAGACCGCCGTTTCGTCCGCAGTCACCTCGAATATGCTTCTCAAATATGGTCTCCTAGCTATAATGTTCACGTAAAGAGAATTGAACGTATTCAAAATGTGCTCATGGAACATTTGAATTATCGCTCCTTCTTGTCCTTTCCCAATTACAACGAAGCAGCTACCTTTCATGGGCTTCAATCCTTACAATCAAGAAGAAAATGCGCAGACGTGGTGTTTTTCCATAAACTATTGGCAGGTTACATTGATTGTTCTGATCTTCTTGGAATGGTATCTTTCCGTGGACCATCGCGACTCACTCGCCAAACGGAGTTATTCCACCTTCCGCAGGTTAGTACTAATTATGCACAAATTCATGTATAGGGTATGTAAAATTTGTAATACGCAGCTCGGCGATATTGACGTATTCAATACGTCATCCTTCGCTCTTAAGAAAGCAATTATTAATGACGGTATTGATTTATCATTGTAATCACAATACATAATATATTATAAATAATATTTATTCAAGTATATCTTTAAATAATATGTATGACTATATTATGGAACGTGTATTTACATACAATTTTATTCACTTATTATGACTCCTTTCTTTCCAGTTCCCACCTCTCCCTATACCTATGTGTTTATTCTTCAATATATATATATATATATATATATATATATATATATATATATATATATATATATATATATATATATATATATATATATATATATATATATATATATATATATATATATATATATATATATATATATATATATATATATATATATATATATATATATATATATATATATATATATATATATATATATATATATATATATATATATATATATATATATATATATATATATATATATAAAATCTTTTTTTAAAGAATTTGTTTAAAGGATGACACTTTGATGAAAAAATAAAAATAATAAAAGCCACTTACATAGCTGGAAGGTTTTTCCCGGACTGGATTGGGAAATGCTTATTTTAAATGAGATGTATGTCTGGATGAGCACTACTTTCGACAGTGCAATGTAGGTTTAATTTAATAATAATCCAGTCCGGGAAAAACCTTCCAGCTATGTAAGTGGCTTTTATTATTTTTATTTTTTCATCAAAGTGTCATCCTTTAAACAAATTCTTTAAAAAAAGATTTTACACAAAACCAATCAAATATTAACTATATATATATATATATATATATATATATATATATATATATATATATATATACATATATATATATATATATATATATATATATATATATATATATATATATATATATATATATATATATATATATATATATATATATATATATATATATATATATATATATATATATATATATATATATATATATATATATATATATATATATATATATATATATATATATATATATATATATATATATATATATATATATATATATATATATATATATATATATATATATATATATATATATATATATATATATATATATATATATAAAGTAAATAATTATAAAAGCCACTTACATCGTGACGAAGGATTCCCTTGATCGGATTCGGGAATGCTTTAGGTGTTAACGAGAATGATGAATGCCTCTCACTTGCGGAAAGAGGAGTAGGTTTAAGTTAAGAATCCGATCAAGGGAATCCTTCGTCACGATGTAAGTGGCTTTTATAATTATTTACTTTATAATCATCTTATTGATCAATTCTAAAAAGAATATATACACAAAACTATCAAATATTTCTATATATATATATATATATATATATATATATATATTGTTGTGTTTAAATTATGAATGTATGAAATTAGCTATATTTTTTTACCTTAATAATTTTGTGATTTAATGATATTAAAATAAAAATTAAATCTATTTAATAAATCTATTATGTGTAATATCCATTACACATGTCATAAACAGGCAGTTGAAAAAGTTCCGCCGATTTTACAGCCATTAAGGAAACATTCGCATCGCAGTTATCACAATAAACGGTCTCACCGCAAAGCAAACAAAGCCACCCGAAACGAGTGAAAATGGCACTTTCAGTTGTAGGCACACCGCGCGCACTGCGATTTATGACCGCCCATTGTAGATCATGCGAAAATAAACTTGTTATGCGTTTAGTTGGCGCTTTTCGTGGTGGCACGCCCGCACAGAATATACGCAGGTAGCTTCATCATTTATTGCAGGATCATACGCTTTCGAGGTGTCTCTGCATCAGGCGAACCCGTCACCCCAGTTCAGCGGTGTCAACTACAATGGGCGAACCCATCCCCCCAGGCTGGTATAATGATATGTGATCGTTCTTTCAGCCATGGGATGAGCGTAGAGACTTAAAGACAGACAGTCTCCGATCCGTCACCCCAGTTCGGCAGTGTCGTTTACAACGGGCGAACCCGTCACTCCAGGCGGGTTTTAACAATATGTGAGCGTTCTTTCAGCCGTGGAATGAGCGTAGAAGACTTGGAGACAATACATATCTACTGTCTAGCTATGCCAACATGCCCGTCAGAGGCCAATGCCGTACGGCGATGCACCGGGAAAGGTAACCAGCGGGCCCCTTGATTACCAGTTTTGGAAGGATATCTCCGTCTGGAATTAACCATCAGGATACCTCCAACCTTTCAACTGGTTACAGCTTCGAAGTCGCTTGCGCGATCCTCTCCCTAGTGTAGCGGTGATCGGTGTCTACCGAGTCTATCGCGGACCACAGCATCCTTTGCCTGGCTTTCACCCGGTAACCGGTAGTCGAATGGTCGTTTCAAGAGCGGCTGCCACTAGGTAAACAAACGCCCCCGCTTTATAGGAAACAAGGCCGTTTCCAGACTCCCCTGGCTATCACTCAGAATGCACAATCGATTGGCTCATACCGCACGGTACGCCAACCGTCTAGAAGAGGACGATTTCTATGGGAAACTATCCCACAGGCCAGAGTCCTATACGGGCTTGCTCTCTTGCGTGGAGGCTGCCGGATGGGTGTTGACTCGTGCGTTTGGCTGACTCTAAACACATGGGTCATAGTAGCCTAACTGCAACAGGGCCCATTAGCTCCCACCGTTAGTCACCCCAGGCTGGTATAATGATATATAATCATTCTTTCAGCCATGGAATAAGCGTAGAGTCTTAAAGACATTTTCAGTCTCCCACCCGTTGCCCCAGGAGGTCATAATTATATATGATTGTTCTTTCAACGAGCGTAGAAATTTAGGGATAATACAGTCTGTCTATGTCACATCCCAAGCAGAAGCCTACGCCTTACGCGAGGTACTGAGATGCACACAGAGGACCTCCTCGTCCCTGACTACCAGTTATGGCGGTATTTCTCCATCCTCCAAACTGGTCACTGGTTCGATGTCGCTTGCGCGGTGCTCTACCTACTGTAAGTTGAGTATCCTGAGTTGAGTATACTAACTAATTCAGTATGAAATTATCGCTGACCATGGCGTCCATTGCCCGTCTCTTCTCTCGGGACCAGGTGGCCAATTGGTCGTTTCCAGAGCGGCTGTCAGTAGGTCAGCAACTACTCCCACTCCATAGGAACCAAAATCGTATCCCGGTTATCAGTCGGAGTGCACAGTCGATTGGCTCATGCCGGACGGTGAAAATACCGTCCAGACTTGCCCGAAGAACGTTTCGAAAGGGAAACTGACCCACCTGCAAACTTAGTTACAGGAGAGAACAAGAGCCCTCCCGGTTTCGAACTTTTGCGAAGAGACTACGGTGTGGGTGCTGACCTGAGAGTTGGGTTACAGGATCATACAGAATGAAATAGGCGACTTATGTAGTAGGTATCTATTTCTTATGCTACGTTTGACGCGATGCGTCTGACATCCGCACTACACGTTGGCTAATTCTTGACCACGTCGCTAAGGTGGAATCGAATCGTTTAATAAACATAGAAGCGCATAAAATCGACTTTTAAAACTACGACTGCCATCTACCTTCCGTATTTTGTAAAAAAATCGCGGAATGCGACAGAGCAATCTAATAAAGAACACCGTGAATTTTTAATTAGTGACATCCTTGTAAGGGATCAGTACGAGCAAATAAGCAGCTTTTTATATTAAATTGTTAAAACAAATAATATAACAAAATTATTGTAATGTTAATTTTTATTCCAAGTAATATCAAACAGTTTGAGAACCCATCAGCTGTTTACAATCCGCTCTATCCGTAACATCCATTTGGGGACATGTATGGCGGCCGCCTAAAATCCGAAACGTCCGCTACTGGATATCGCGCTCGCCGCTGCGAAAAATGCAATTTACGATTCGAAACGTCGTACTTAATGCTTTCTGACGGCGGAACGATATGGCCAAATAATCTTTAATTCGGCGGCCAACGGCGAAAAAATCGATCGGCGATTTAAAAAGTCAGCATAGACGTCAAAACCGCAGTCTCGATCGGCCAGCGCCGCGGCCGCGTAGTTCCGCGAAATGGTGGTTTTGTGCAGTGTTTTGTGGATAACAGTGCAGTGTTTACTGGATAACAGTGAGTAATTTGCATTTTTAAGTAGTTTAGGCATAAGGATTAGTCAATTGAGATAGTCCATTTGCTGTTTTTCACGAATTTTTAAAGAAAACACTTCGGCGACAACAAACGGTTCGCGAAAAAATGGTTGTTATTATTTTGTAATGTTTCTGAAATATCCCGATATATTGCGAAATATGACGTAATGTCGCTTTAATTTACTAACAAAATAAGTATTGTTTCATTTACATCCTAAGTTATCACATAATTAGGCGTATTTTGAAAATTATATCTTGTTTTGTAAAATGAATCGCACAAAGAAACTTGTTTTGATAATTACTATGAGAGAATAAAGTGCGATTTTCCATAGTTTTTCGATGAAATGTGACTCTTTGGAGTATAGTAATTAGTTATTAGACATATAATAAGTCTATGATAAGATAATATAATTGAAAAAATCTAACGAATTTTATTTTATGAGCAATCAAAGTTTATTATTAAGTTCGGACGCGGAAACTCTCAAAACTTTAGATTTTTCTATAATATCAGACAAAGCTCAAAGTTCTGGTGTGATTTCTAAGAAGTGTGATGTAGTAATAACGTTATTTTGAAAGAATTTCATATAAAAAAATACCATAAGTAGTCACAAATTAAAAATTTAAAAATTTTTTTTTTACGAGAATACATAAATTTTTTCTTGGCTGAATAAATAAATATTTTTGTATGCAAATAAGTAAAAAAAAATATCATTTTGGTAAAGCATTTAATAAAGAACATAACTGTATTTACAATTTTTGCATATTTTACGTATTTTGTGACAAAAAAATCGAAATGATTTTATAGGCGAGTTTTTTCAGTTTGCCAATTTTGTAATATTTATTCATTATTATCTTAATTGTTTTACGAGATAAGGTTATAATGTTTTATATGTCAAATTTCAATGCGATCATTTTTCTCTTTATCTTTTTTAAATCCGTTTAGTGGTTTATAAGTTATGATCGTTTTTCTCAAGGCCGTTGACTCGCGTCGATTTTTTGCGCGAATATGTCGCGCGCAAAAGTGATCGGTGAGTTTTTCCTCGCAACGTGAGGGGTTTTAACATTGCTAACGGCCTCAGTCGTTAAAGTCGGCGACCTTGAACGGCGTTCTATTGAACAAAATAGTCGCTTGGCAAGGCCATAGATGGCACTGCGCTGTTATTCCTTAACAGATTATTTGGAATACTTGAAACATTTATCACCACTATTAAACCCTATTTAAATCGGAATAGACAATTCAATTAAAACAGGGCCTAGAATATTCCTAATAGTTTAAAAAACAGTAATTTAGTTGATTAAAGGAAAAAAAGACAGATTGCTATCTATCGGTGGCATTGTTTCCTTTCAGTGAGCATGCCATTGCATTTCGCAATAGTCGCAAGCGTAATTAATAGATGGAAATATTAAAATAAAACAAAAAAACAAAAGACACAACGGTTATTCTATATTACCGATGTATACGCATTAATTTCGCACTGAAAGTATGTGTTTAATAACCAAACAAAAAATTAGAGCGTAACGTAGCATTATTGCACGTGTTAAACACAACATCGCGTATTTAAACGCTCTGGGCCTGGCGGGATTAAGTGTCACTTTTATCACTAATCACGTTTAAACTAATTATTCTTTAATTTCACAATAAACGACAAATTAAGGGACATTATTATGCGTAAAAAACGGCCCTCGATTCGACCGCCTATTCGCCGCGGCGATCGGTGACATTGGTACTGTTTACATTTGTAAACAACTCGTAAGCAGGTCAACATGAACAGCTGATCGTCTTCTTAAACCGTCGCTGTTATAATCAAAATAAAAAAATATATAATATTAAATTCGTGTTTAATTTAATATCAAAAGTTGCTTACTTGCTCGTACTGATTCACCCACTACAAGGATGTCACTAATTAATAACTCATCCTGTATAATCATTGCTACGGCGTTCAATAAACAGCGATAATGAGTATGAGTAAGTAAACTTTTATTGAATGTTATTTTATTTTTCGTCATCACCTCCGTCACCTCGTCATCATCACCTTTTAGGTTTATACACTTTTGTCAAGCGTAAATCTTTTTCTAAACATAAAATACCCTTCCTAAAATTCCTTCATCCCGATCGCTTAAAAATCCTGCGTTTCGGCTACTACCGCGTCATCAAATTTTATATCCTCAGATATCGAAAATTTGAAGTATGACGTCATATTTTAGCACGATTATGATTATGGAGTATAATCATGATTATTATTATGGAAATTTGAAGTATTTAATATGGAAATAGATATCACTAGGGGTAAGATCCAGTGAGTATGGAGCATCCACCAAACTACCCATAACATCTTTTACCTTCTCCATAAACATCTTTTAGTATTTCAAATCCAGCGACTTCAGTGGCAGCCATCGCAGCTCTGGACGTATGTACTGGGGCGTTAACTTGGTGACAAAAAAATGTTAGTAAGTTTGCCTCTCAGTTTTTCACGTGTTTCGTTTTGCAATTTCTTTATTTGTGTTGTAGCAATTTCGCTATAGTAGCTCCATGATCAAGGTATCCCAAATCACCACTACCCAGCATCACCACGTTCAAGGCAAGGCTAAAGGAGCACATAAACCCATAACCAACCCTACTTCTCCCCGTCCTTCTCGATACTTTTTCATTCCTTCGTCGATTTCCTTTCCTCTGCTTCTTTATTTACTTTTAATAATTTGTTTTTTTTTAAATTATCATTTTTTTGTAGCTTTCTGTCTATTCTATAGTTTCAAGTTAATTTTGTGTAGCCAACGAAACACACGTTTATATTTTATTTATTTTATTTATTTAATTATTTAAGTAATGTAGGTAAGTAAGTGTATTTAAGTAATCTTATAATTAGAAAAGCAATTCCTCAAAAAAACATGTTGTTATGCCGATTATAACTTACGCCGTGCATTTTTATTAGGTTGTAATGTTATATATATATATATATATATATATATATATATATATATATATATATATATATATATATATATATATATATATATATATATATATATATATATATATATATATATATATATATATATATATATATATATATATATATATATATATATATATATATATATATATATATATATATATATATATATATATATATATACTTATATATATATATATATATATATATATATAAGATGATTATAAAGTAAATAATTATAAAAGCCACTTACATCGTGACGAAGGATTCCCTTGATCGGATTCGGGAATGCTTTAGGTGTTAACGAGAATGATGAATGCCTCTCACTTGCGGAAAGAGGAGTAGGTTTAAGTTGGGCCCATTTTTCAACTAGTAAACGCTCACCCTTCATCCAATTATCTCAAAAATTAAGCTACAATCCTTCTTTATACGTAAACTCACTCAATTTCCTATTATTTCGAGGGAAATAACAAGACAAGACGAGCTACTTGAAGATGGAAGAAATAATTTTTGAGATAATTGGATGAAGGGTGAGCGTTTACTAGTTGAAAAATGGGCCCAACTTAAACCTACTCCTCTTTCCGCAAGTGAGAGGCATTCATCATTCTCGTTAACACCTAAAGCATTCCCGAATCCGATCAAGGGAATCCTTCGTCACGATGTAAGTGGCTTTTATAATTATTTACTTTATAATCATCTTATTGATCAATTCTAAAAAGAATATATACACAAAACTATCAAATATATATATATATATATATATATATATATATATATATATATATATATATATATATATATATATATATATATATATATATATATATATATATATATATATATATATATATATATATATATATATATATACTTAGGTTATATATTAATATTTTAAACTAATATTATATATGATAACAGTAATAGTATAAAGTCTATAACATGTAGACGAAGTATAATTACACATGTATAAATATTTAGATGGGTACATAAATAGCGATATAAATATATTAGAAATTATTATAATGGCATAATGGTACACGAAAGTTGTAGAGTTTATCTCCATATATACATACATGTTGTAATTTATTAATTAGTTGTAGTTGTCGCTGCTGTTTCAAGGCCAGAGCGCACTACCGATTTGAAACTAATTTTATTTCTGCTATGGATGTCAAGCTCTGTGCATTTGTTATTATATGTACGTGGCAATCGATTACGCATTGAATTGCGTGTGTAGAGTATCGTCTCGGGTGCTCGAATAATTGTACAGATTGAATCTTACGTTGTGGCATCGTCAGAGCGATGCTTGAAAATAGTCGCCTCATAATAATATTTACGAAAAATGCCTAATTTTGTAGTTTTATACCAGGAAGTCACGTCATTCATCAATCAATTACGTCTAATTAACGTGACTCCCTGGTATAAACTACAAAACTAGGCATTTTTGGTAAATAAAAAAAAAAGCCTAATTCCTGCGGTTTACGATCCCTTCCCAGCCCGCGACGCGATGCTTGACAAGCATGCTTGATCGTCTAGAGAGCCCCTAAGAGTAAGAGATGATTGTCGTTTCCAGGTAGGTAATCGACTGTTGTTTTGTTTCAGGGTCGTAGCGGTGAAGCCATGTTTTGTCCGTAGTTATGAATCGTGCCAAAAAAAACAGGATCCTGTTGTAACAAATGCTAAGAGCGTTGATAAATCGTCAGTCTAGTTTTTTGAGTGTGGCTCCGGTATTTGGGCTTTGTATGGTTTGCGAAGCGGTCTAAAATGCTAATGAATATGCTTTACGTTCGGTGAAGCAGCCAAGTTGCCGCTGACGTCGGGCCGCTCTTTCAGTTTGGGGCCGGACGGAAATTCCGGCCGAATGGCCGCCCGCCCTCCGCCACCCACGCCGCTTGGTGGTAATGTCACGCCTGATTTACGAGCCACAAATAATAATAATACTATTGTATTATACCTCTTATATCACCTCGCCTCGGTTCGCCTCGTCCTCTCGTCGAAAAGCTAATTACACCGTAAACAATTCGACCTCGAAGCAACCACTTTCATAGTTTGATTTCAACGACAATATAAACTACCAATAATATGGTTACCTATACAATGGTTAATATGGTAAGCCCACGTAAGTTTGTTATCAACTATTGGTACCTTCTTGACTGTACTCTTTCTAGAGGTTCAAACGACTACAATAATGAGGTGTTAAAGGATGGGTTAATATTTTCGTTGATTCTACATATTCTAATATTGGGTTGAAATGAAGTTGCTGTTCCATATAGGAAATTTAAGACCAAAAACTAAGTATGAAATATTTATATTTAATTAATAAAAATATTGACCCCTATCTATCTATGCAGATTTCTCATTTTAATGGGAGTTGCTTAATTCCTCTGCTGTAAAACTACTCTCGTGGACCAATGAATGCTTTGAAGGCGTTTTTCACCGAATCTTCAAAGTTGGTTTCTTTCTTTGTACAAATTATATAAATTCTGAAAAAATTAAACCCTATTGGAGCTAGGTCTGGCAAGGACAGTGGGTGACCTAGAGTCTTCAGCCGCAACTCCTGCAGTTTATTTTTTTGCGACTGTTTGCAGTGAAATCTGTGGTTATGGGTTGTCATGCAGGAGCAGTGGCGATGAGCGATTGACCAGGATCGGTTATTTAATCACGAGCTTAACAAGAATAACATGAATAACATGACCTTGAATTGAAATTACATCTTATATATAAAAATGAATCGCCGTGCGTTAGTCTCGCAGGATCTCGGAAATGACTCGACCGATTTGAATTATTTTTCTTTTATTTTGTTTGGCTTCATTCAGGGGTGGTTTACAAAAAAAAATATTTAGGAAAAACTCAAAGAAACAACTGAAAATCGAAAAAATCGAAATTGGTCATTTTGGGAACATTGGCCACTTTCTAGATGGCTATCGCGGCGATCGTATTGTTTGACAGCTGCGCTATCCATAACTGTTATTCATTCCGTACAATGTGTACAATTTCAAAACGTCGCAAAAGTCAAAAAAATGCGAAAGTCAAAAAAGTCGAAAAAGTCAAAAAAGTTGGAAAAGTCGCAAAAGTCATAAAATTCTAAAAAGTCGAAAAGTCGATAAAGTCAAAAAAGTCGTAAATTTGGAAAAGTCGGAAAAATCGAAACAGTCAAAAGGTCGATAAAGTCGAAAAAGTCAAAAAAGTCAAACAAGGCAAAAAAGTCGAAAAAGTCAAAAAAATCGATAAAATCGAAAAAGTCCAAAAGTTGAAAAAGTCGAAAAGGTCGAAAAAGTCGGAAAAGTCAAAAAAGTTAAAAAGCTAAAAAATGCCGAAAAAGCCAAAAAAATCAAAAAAGGGGAAAAAGTCAAAAAAGTCAAAAGTAAAAAAAAACTAAAAAAGTCAAAAAAGTCGAAAAAGTTAAAAAGTCGGAAAAGTCGAAAAGTAAAAAAAGTTGCAATAGTCAAAAAAGTAAAAAAGTCGAAAATGTCGGAAAAGTCGCAAAAGTTAAAAAAGTCGAAAAAGTCGGAAAAGTCAAAAAAGTCGAAAAGGTCGAAAATGTCGGAAAAGTAGAAAAGTCGAAAAAGTCGAAAAAGCCGAAAAAGTCAAAAAAGTCGAAAAAGTAAAAAAGTCGAAAAAGTGGAAAAGTCGAAAAGTCGAAGTCGAAGCCGAAGTCGATTTCTATTATCGAGTTTTAAAGGGTGTCGTTAGGTTGGGGGTGGGGGGAGGAGGGTTGTTGTTGTAGTAGGATTAATGATATTAATATTCAGATGAATTACGTTCCTGGCTACTTGGCAGGAAAGTCTTGTGGTGACACAACCGTTTTTTTAATGACATAACCACGAATTTGGTCTTAGTTTGGGGATTTCAATACTGTAAAGACCTCATGGAAAGTTAGATCGATTTGAGTGAGCGTGAAAACAATTCCGTGTCGTTTTACAGTGTCCATTACAATGTCGAGAAGAAGAGATAACATAGGTCGATGAAGTCAGTCAAATGTGCGGCAAGCTACTTCAAGTGCAAACCGCACTGATGTGAGATGATTCCATCATCTCGGCCGAAATACAAGATGAAGCTGATAATCCGAAATTGCTTGCAGTGGTGTCTAAGAATATGATCTATTGACTTCGCGAAGTTTATAACAACATCTCGCCCTGTATGCTCGATAGTAACTGTTCCAGGCGTTACCCGAGAGACCTGATTGCTAACACCATTACAGGCAATGACGGATACCCATTGTATTGTCGCCGATCAGTTGCGGACAATGAGCGATTTGCAGTTGTGAAGGTCAAAGGGCAAGATGTAAATGTGGTCAATCGTTAGATTGTGGCTTATTGTCCAAGGCTTTTAAAGTGCAAATCAATGTGGACTACTGCAACTTCATCAACTCGATAAATTACATATGCAAATACGTAAAATAAAGCGATATGGCTGTTTTCTCTGTAAGGAATTCAAACGATGTGTCTCAGTATCAGACGTGTTGCTATGTCAGCAGCAACGAGGCGATTTGGCGCATCTTTTCCTTTGCGACATACCAAAGACAATCTACAGTTGTACACTTGGTAATTCTGGAAAGCGGAATTTGATTCCCCGTGCGTCTGGCCTTCACGATGACAAATCACGCGTGTTGGAAGGTTACGGAATTAACTTAGAATTTCCGTATTTCGCGCATGGACAACTGTATGTCCCGTGTTCGCCAAGCCATCGGACGGAAAGCCATCATTTTTGTTTATTTTCGCGCCGGAAAACAAGATGAAAAACATATTTTACGAGAATGTTTTGTGTTGAATGTGAACTGCATTTATATATTATCCTGTAAATTAAATACATTGAATTTATTTCAATCACAAACGACTTTCATTTAATCACCAAACGAAACTCAAACCGTACATGATTCGGCCATTTTATAGATTTCAATGAATTAGATTTGGAAGGTTCATTAGGATTAATAAACGCTTATAGTTACAATCAAATAAATTTTATGTGGTACGAAGTTCACCGGGTCATCTAGTATTAAATAAAAAAGAATAACATGGCCATGAATTGAAATTTATTTGAATTTGAAATTCCAACTCAATTTACGTTGCCAAGTTATCCAAGTTCAACGTTGCCAGTGTGAAGAAACCGCAATTACGTAGGTAAGGACCTAATATTAATAAATAATATTAATATTAATCATCGATGCGAAATATATAATACTTTCTCGACCCACCAACCGACCAGGAGGGAAAGCATTGTGAACGCGCAAAAAAAATCGATATGAAGACGGAAATATCCATTTTGAGCCCCCCCTGTAATGATCAGGGCAATTCATTTTCAGATTGAATTCTCTAAGTATGTGTCTGTCTATGTGTCTTCTTTCACGATAACACCCAAATACTTAATCCGATTGAATTGAATTTTGGCATCATTTGGTCATGGCACACTGAGAAAAACATAACCTGCAATACATGGAAATATACATGGTTTAAAAGGGCTTACCTTTATAACATGTACTGTGGTCCGTACGCATCAACATGAACGGTAACAGTGTAGTTACCATGTCACAAGCATGACAACTACACCGCTCATTCATTACGGCGCACAACGAGATCTTGCTTTTACCATGACAGCATGTTGTTACATACGTAAGGTTAGATTCGGTTACAAGTATCATGTTGAGGCTACATTATACCGGTATTTTCAATTTACCAGTACAAAGCATGGTGAAAATAATCGAGTAATGGAGTTTCAACAAAATTGTAATTCAACAAAAATACGATTGGAACTTCATTATTCTGTATTAAACAATAATAGCAAAACGGTAATGTAGGAAGAAATCCAATATTTTTCTTATTGCAAGAGTTGAAAAGGTCGTGGTTGAAATCGGTCCACCGATCCATCAGTTCAGGGCGGTCCACCGGTGCAGGGCGCACAAGTCATATTTCAATCTCAAAATATTGGACTTATAGACGTAAAATTTGGTACACAGATGCCTTGTTGGGCCGAAGTTGCACTCTCACTATCCGCGCTCTTCGCCAGCCAACTATTCGCGTCGTTGACTCTCGATATATTTAACGTTTTATCGCCGTACGGTGTGAGTTCCTCCTGGGAAGAAAATTACATCATGGTCAAAATCCTTCCTTAAGTCATATTTGACTTAGGTCATATTTGACATATTATCTGTCGCCTGATACTTGCCAAGAAATATATTTCGGTTGATTATGATTAAAATAAAAAAAATGATAATATTATATTAATTAACTAGACTTACAATTTTGTATGTGCATAGTAAAGAACCTTTTTAGGCTACCTAATTTATTGGTCAATTTAGTTTTCAAATTCAATTTTTTTCAAAATCAAATTCTTTATTTTACAAAAAATCATAATATCAGCTACAAATAAATTAAACCTAACCTAACTGGATCGCACGAGACTTCCGCACTAAGGTAGGCTCAGATTCGTATAATTAAGTATTGCCTAATGCTAAATAAAAAAATAATACGCTGAAGAATGCCGTGAAAAATAAAATCAAGTAAACTAAAATTTTAGTAAAAAATTAAATTTCAAATAATCTTAAAAGGTATGTGATAATAATAATATAAAGAACAAAAAGCATGCTAATCATAAATATATGGTAGGTGAATAATAATGTGTTAGGAATGGCAAGTTAGCTAGGAATAAAGCAAATTAGTTTTTCAGTTTCTTTCCTTCCCTGGGTGATCAACCAGTGGGTTAGTCTTTTTTTGTTTATATTTATTTTTATATTTAAACCTTCAGTATAAATGCCGGGTATATACTTTGTTGTTGTTTATTTATTTTACTTATCTATAAACTTAAATATCTTCTTTTTCTTTATTTAATATTAGTTCTTTACTTAAATACATATTTATATATTATATTAACTTTAACATTTTAAGATAAAAGAGGGTCAATCTGAATCAATGAATGATTTTATTGGTTTTTATTTATTTATTTAATCAATTGGTTTTATTATTATTTTCGTATAAATATATGTATGTGTATGTGTGCATATATGGATATATATTTTATCTATAGATGTATATAAGTATCTATCCATATTTGTATATACGTAACTATTTGTAGTTTTATATTTGTCGATTTAAAAATAAGTACTAACTATAGATTAAGTTGACAGTGCACACTTAATATCATCATTAAAAGTCTGCCTTAGAACAGGCCTAGGCCTAGTTAGGCGACTGTGTCAATCATAAAAATAATGTCGCATCAATTTCTTGCTAACATCTTAATCAAATATGACATTAACGTTTTACTAGATGTGTTACTACTAAATAAATAAATAAATAAATAAATGAAAAAAAAAAATTAAAATAAAAGTGAAGTCTATGTCTTAAATACTATCACCCCAGAACAGACATACAATCTACTGGGGTGATAAAATCCACACAAATTAATCTTATCTGCTTTGCAAAAAAAAATAGTAAAAATATTATTATTTTTACTTTGGTTTTTTTTGTCAGTCAATTTTCTTGTATTGGATAACTTTATATAATAAAAAAAATAAAAACATAAAGTCCTTGGCTACTTCTCGGGTAAGTTTTGGTGTGATATTTTTTTTTTTGTTGATAATAACAATTTTAAATAATAATTTCTCTTATTATTATCTAACTGTGGCGCTCAAAATCAAAACTTTTTATTTAAAATTTATATTTCATAAAAATGACTACATCCCTCTGACTTCGTCTCATTTTGAAATGTTGCTAGTTCCCCGTTTTATACGTTTATCCTACGAACAGGAAGTGGGTGGGTCTCAGAAAGTCTCGCGACTCTCTCAGACCCACCCACTTCTTGTAACTAAATTCACAATAATTAACAGAATTCAGAATATGTAATATAATCTAGAAGAAAAATAAATGTGTTGTAGCCGAAATAGTAAGAATTGTAAATGTAAATACGACAGTATATCCTCGGTGCCAGTTCTGGGCCATTTAACAACATTGGAACTACTGGGCCCTGTGGCAACTAGAGTTGTCGACTACAGTGGGCGAGCCCGTCACCTCAGGAAGTTTTAACGATTAGTCGTTCTATCTCCCTGTAGTGAGCACAGAAGACTTAGGACAAAAACAGTCCACCGTCTAGCTCCGCCACAAACCCGTAAGAGGCCAACGCCTTAACCGCGAGATAGTCAGGAGTGTTACCCAGCGGGCTTACACTCATGCCCTTACTTCCAATTGCGACCAGATTACTCCAGTCTCTCGATTGGTTACGAGTTCAAGGTCGCTTGCGCGGTCCTCACCCTTGATGGTTTCAAGAGCAGTCGCCGTAAGTTCCGCAACCACCCCCGCTCTATAGGAAACAGTACTGCTTCCAGACTCCCCCGACTGTTAGTCAGGTGCGCAATCGATTGGCTTATGCCGCACGGTGCGCAGACCGTCCAGGATCGCCAGAAGGTTGATTCCCAGGGAAAACTAACCATAGGGCGGCCTCCACGCAGAAGTACGAGCCCGGGTAGGACTCTGGACTGCGGGTCAATTTCCCATATAAGTTCTTCTGGCGCTCCTGGACGGTTTGCGCACCATGCGTCGTCAGCTTATCGATTGTGCATTCCGACTGACAGCCGGGGGAGTCTGGAAACAGTATTGTTTCTTATAGAGCGGGGGCGGTTGTTTACCTAGTGGCAGCCGCTCTTGAAACGACCATTCGGGTACCCGATACCGGGAAGGCCGGGCAAAAGATGCCGTGGTCCGCGATAGATTCGGTATACACTGATCAGCGCTACACTAGGGAGAGGATCGCGCAAGCGACTTCGAACCTGTAATTAGTCGGAATGCCAGAGAAATCTGGCCATAACTGGTAGCGAGGGCGCTTGGTCTGCCCGGTGGCTTAACTATCCGGTGCCGGGCGGTAAGGGTTAATCTCTCGCGGGCTAGTTAGCGGAGCTAGATAGTGGATTGGTCATTGTCTCTAAGTCTTCTACGCTCATACCACGGCTGAAAGAACGATCACATATCGTTATACCAGCATGGGGGTCACCCCAGGCTGGTATAACGATACTGGTATAACGACACTACAGCAGGCGGACCCGTCAGGGCTCGCCCGTTGTAGTCGACACCGCCATACTGTCCCTATCTCTGCGTCCACTCCACGGTTGAATGAACGATCTAATATCATTGTAACTTCCTAAAGTGTCGGGTTCGCCCGTAGTAGTCTTCTCTCTCTCTCAAACTCTCAAGGTTTCTCTCCAATCTGATTGTGTAATATGAAAATACATCCATTATTTATTTATTTTATTTTACTTTAAATTATTTCGATGAATTCTGGCTTTCCTTTATTTTGAAACCTTCATTTTATTCAATTCAATTCATTTTTTATAGATATTATACGGCATAAAATTATTTATTATACGGTATTTTTGTGGATAATTACAGTACAAAAACGGTTGTCACCCTGACCTTCCCGGCAAGTAGACATGACCCCCGCCAACCCTCTCCCTCCCCTTCCCACCGCGGACCAAGTTGTACGTATTTATAGTATTTTCCGTAATATTAAAATGGTATTTTTACAAAAATGATGTATCTAGTGATGTCATAAATATGACGGACTTTAAATATCATTAGCGTCGCTTATATACGAGATATTCTAACCAAAATTTTACAACGTGACTTCAGTCCTACAAGGGATCATTGTACTGAATCAAGTCTCTAACCCCAATATTACGAGGTTAAAGTATGACTGGTGGACCAATTTAAACCACATCTTTTCAACTCTTGCCATGACCAAATGATGCCTGCATGCCGAATTTTAGCTAAATCGGATAAACCCTTTGGGCGCTATCGTAGAGGAATACACAGACAAACACACAGTCTCATAGACAGACTTCAGTCTGGAAACAGTCTTAATGATCTCCGGGGGGGGGGGGGGGGGGGTCAAATGTATATATCCGTCTTTATCACGAAAAAAAATCTTGCGCGTTCACAATACATTCCCTCTGCCATGAAAGTAATATAATAAAATACAAAATAAAGACGATTACGGATTTCAATAAAATTACAGACATTACGTTGATTACGTTGACAACTACTTAATAAAACTAAAATACCTAAAAAAAACTACTACATAAAAGTTTTGTATTGTAACTTGTGTGAGAGTGTGTGTGTGTGGGTCTGTTTCAAAGTAGTTGCACCTAAATATTGAGTCATTACCGATGAAGTAATTTTGTATGAAAATTTTGTATGAAAAATATATGTTTATGTACCTAATAGAAATATTGACCCCTATTAGCTATGCAGATTTGTAATTTTAATGGGAGTTGCTTAATTCCTCTGCTGTAATCGTTCGTGGACAGGAACCAATGAATGCTTTGAGGGCGTTTTTCACTGACTCTTCAAAGTTGATTTTTTCCTTTGTAAAAAGTTATCTAAATTCTGATGGGTGACCAAGTGTCTCCAGCTGCAATTCCTGCAACTTTGCGACTGTTTGCAGAGAAATCTGTGATTATACGTTGTCATGCAGAAGCAATGGCTATGAGCGATTGACCAGGCTCGGTTATTTAATCACAAGCTTCTCCATCATTGTTTGCAGTTCTTAACAGAACACATTTACGGTAACTGTATAGCCAGACCGCAAGAAGCTCTAATAGAAAACACCGGCACAGGATCTCATATTTAAAAATAATGCAACTTTTCAACATTACTATGGTTGCACAAACGAAAATATTTGAGTAAAAAGAAACGACGGAAAGACAAATAATCAGCTGATTCTTAAAATAGTAAAACATGGTAAAGAATTAAAATTAAATAAATTTGAAATTCCAACGCAAACCTATGTTATCCAAGTTCAACGTGGCCATTGTCAAAAAATAATATTTTACATAATTTATACCAAGGCAGGACAGCGTGATTTCCTGTTGAAATAAAACAATAAAAAATATGACGTAATCAGGAGGCTCAGTCGCGGGATTGCCCTCAATAATATGATGACCTTTTCAAGGTGGCAAGTATTGAGTTGGCCCGCCATCGCCCGTCATCCCCCTTGCCAAGTTACGTGTCGACAAGAAAGCTCGATTAGGTTAAGCCACCTATTTCCAAAAATGCAAAAACCCTGTTACAATATTTCGCACGCTTCCGCTTAGGTCAAGGAAAGGGGAAGATAGGCCATGAGTAGACTAAAGTGCTACATACCTGATCAGTTCCGGATTAAATTATGCATGGAACTTATCTCGGGCATAGTAACACCCAGTAAGTTCATTCAAGAGCTACAAGGCAATGCGGGAAGAGGGTGCGACGGGAGTGGGGCCAGGGGTAAGCCATGTCGCATCCTTAGGCCCATAGTTACGGCGCTGTGGGCTGTGACGCGCTGTAAGCGCAGATTGTGTCCGCTCTTACTATTACTTTTTTGTGGAGATTTACGAGTGGACGCCATATGGTATTCTCAGAACAAATCGGTAGCATAATAGCATCTGTGTGGCCGGGGCACCGTAAATGTGGCCGGGACGATGCTTCGAGAAGAAGACGAGTAATCATATTACGATTTGTGGTATCTCGATTTTAATTTTGTTCTAAGAGAAGCTACTGTCTGGTACTGTGTCTCGGGGGACCATTTGCTACAAAGGGGCCCCGACATTTTCAAAGGGTTTGCACTATGCAAATTATATCCCAATACGTTTTGATAAACTAACCCTTGATAAACCAATTTTATTAAACAAAATAAGCATTGATAACTGATATATTGTATTTTTTAACAAATATTAAACTTTATGAAACTGTATATACTGATAAAACTTTAAATATTCAAGTTTCCCGTTTTTTTGTAGTAAACTCTTTTAGGACATACTGGAAATTTACCTTTTCCATAACGTCGTATTCAGTGGCCATAGTGGCAAGAGAATTCAGTGATAGAGCATTGATAGCGCGAGAGCATTGATAGCGCGAGAGCATTGATAGCGCGAGAGCATTGATAGCGCTATAATTTCAAAAAGTATCTTATACGGTTAATATGCAGGCATTGTTTTATCAGAATTTTCTACTTGTGATTTAAAATACTTAAAGTAAATCATTTCATCTGCAAACTCTAACTCAAATCCAATCATATTAAACAAGTTACATATGTTATTTACTATACCATGTTACTATACTATACTATGTTATATACCTACTTTTTATGAAATCTTTCAATCTTGCATCTATTTTTATACTCTTGTGCGTTTATTATGTTTTTAAATATATTGTTTTATCAGTTATGACTATATAGTTTATTATTGACCGAAGGATATGTGTATTTAATTATGTATTTACTTCAATGTTTTATTTTATTATAATTATATATTTACATATTTTATTTTTAAGCATATTTTTATTTAATTCAATGTTTTTTTTCCATTTTCGCTTTTTTTTCTTTTTGTTTAAACTACTTTTTTTTTCCTTTGATTATGTTTTCTTTTTAAACTAGTATTTGTTTAATATGTCTGCCCTAGAACAAGTGTTCATACTTAGTTGGGCGACATGGGACCGATCTTCACTATAAGCGTGACACAACTTGCTGTGGGTTTTATTTAAGTGTAGATATTAAATATAATTTGTTACGCTTGTTGCTTATTATGTACATTGCTTTAAATAAATAAATAAATAAAATAAAATCTTAAAGCGTGGTTTTGAACTGCGCAAAACGCCTGCAAAACCTGATGGTTGTTTAGACGCAATACTTTAGCCGCGTAAAATTAAAATAATTGTAAAAATTGATAATATTATTTTTTTAATGGTCTTACCACGAAATTTATAATAACCGTTTTAGATAGATACTTGAAACTACAAAATCAGTCGAATTATTATTACATTTACATTGCATTTACGTCGTTTCCAATTGGTGGCTAAAAACCGCTCTAGGACGTGTCATTTTTTTTTGTCAAAAGTAGTATGTCTCATTAGTACCCTAATCTTGACTAAACATGCATAGGTCGTCAAGAATTTAGCTATTGGATTGAGAAAAAGGTATTTTAGAGAATTTGGAACCTACTAAAAGTTTTTCATTATAAAATATTATTAGAAATTATTAGAATTATAGAAACAGTCAATAATTTGAATGGTTACCTTCTAAAATTTACTCATAATAATAACTAAAATAGTCAGTAAAAAGTTAATCAATCAAAATAAAAGCCTAATAATTGAAATAGTCAATAAGTCAAAGATATGTACTGAAAGTTGTTCATAGTAATATAAAAAAGTAGTTAGTTAAGGGCAGCCAGTAAAGCAAAGTAGTCAGTAAAGTATTTGACATGGATATAGGAAAAAACTTACTTTAGAAAATTTGGACGTGAGGATTATCACATGACTTGTCATGACTTGAATTAGTGGTCTTACAAATACTAAATTCAGTTGATTATCGGAGACAAAATAAAATAGTCGTAATAATATAATAGTGAATAAAATGGTAAAAATGTCAAATTAAATGAAGAAAATTAAAACTGGGTATCATCGGGATAATTTTCTGCAAATCTTTAGGCAGCTTCTTTAGTGTCAGCTTCTAACTTCTATGGGAATTATGCATACAATTCGGAAGCATATAAACAAAATACGAGCGCACAGGCTGGCAGCGGCCAACTGTCGATAATATTATAATAGTCAACAAAATGGTAAAAATGTCAAGCTAAATAAAAATCAAAACTCGCTATCATAGGGACAATTTTCTGCAAATCTTTGGGCAGCTTCTTTAATGTCAACTTCTACATTCTATTGGATTTCAACGAGGAATTCAACGCGCATATAAACACAATGCGATCACACAGGCTGGCAGCCGCCAGCTATCGATAATTTATAACAATAATTATACTATTAGTCGAATCAAAAAGTTTATTAAATTTTTACTCCTTGGAATTTCAATTCTGTTTTTTTGATCTATTAGAAAAAAAAAAAAAAAATATATGACTGTAATGATCCATTGACGCGGGGCTTCTAAAAGGCGTGGGACCCATAGGCTGGTGCCTACATGGCCTATTGGCTAATCCGGTTCTGTACCTGAGCTTTTCAAAGTTGATTTTTTACGGTAACTACATAGCTAGAATGCAAGAATCTGTAATAGGAAACACCGGCATAGGAAATCATATTTAAAAATAAAGCAAATTTTCAACTTCCCCATGGTGGCACAAACGAAAATATTTGAGTAAAAACAAACGACGGAATAACAGCTGATTCTTAAAAAAGAAAAACATGGCCTTGAATTAAAATTTATTTAAATTTGAAATTCCAACTCAAATCCAACTTATCCATGTTCAATGTGGCCAGTGTGAAAAAAACAACAATTACATATAACTAGAGTTGTAAACTGCAACGGGCGAGCCTGTCACCTCAGGAACTTTTAACCATTTATTTATTATTTATTTATTTAGGTACATAGGATTAGGTATACAGTTCATTCATAGGTCATGTAATCTTATAATAATTATATAAATTATTTAATAATTAATATAGGGAGGTTTAACACATCTTACATGACCTTTACTGCCAATAGCACATCTAACTAGGCGATAATTTGGCCCGTCTCTAGATGTGCATATTTTTATGCAATTTTAAGAAATGAAGTGTTTTTTTTTAAATAAATTATTTATTAATATATTATATTAACCCGTTGAGTATGATACGACCAAATCTGGTTCTGAAACAATTATCCGTTGAGTATGATACGACCAGATCTGGTTCTGCGTTTTTTTCACTTCTTTGACGTTCTCATATTTATTCATAATTATCTAATTGTTTTACAAAATGATATTTCAATATTCTATATTCGAAATTTCAATGCAATCATTGTGCAGTTGTTCTTTTTATGATTGGTGTAGTAGTTTCGTAGTTATAATACTTTAAGGTCGATGTCGCCGAAAATCCTGCAAAAGAGACAGATGCATCCATGAAAATACCCATTTACTCCAAGGATTAAATACATTACTCGTTCTATCTACCGTGTAATGAGCGCAGAAGACTTGGATAAAACAGTCCACCGTCAAGCACCGCCACATGCACGTAAGAGGTCAACGCCTTAACCGCGAGATAACCAGGTGTGTTACCCAGCGGGCTTACACTCACGCCCTTACTTCCAATTGAGATCAGATTACTCCGGTCTCTCGGTTACGGGTTCTAGGTCGCTTGCGCAGTCCTCTCATTTACGAAGCGGTGAAACGGTGTATACCGAATATATTGCAAACCACGGCATCCTTTGCCCGGCTGATCACCCAGGATCGGGTAGCCGATGGTCATTTCAAGAGCAGTCGCTGTAAGGTCCGCAACCACCCCCGCTCTATAGGAAACAGTACTGCTTCCAGGCTGTTAGTCAGGGTGCGCAATCGATTGGCTTATGCCGCACGGTGCGCAGACCGTCCAGGAGCGCCAGAAGGTTGATTCCTAGGGGAAACTAACCTTAAGGCCAGAGTCCTACTCAGGCTCGCACTTCATGCGTGGAGGCCGTCGGATGGGTGTTGACCCGTGAGTGTGACCAACCCTGAACATAATGGGTCTTCGTGGCCAACTCAGCAAGGGCCCTTAGCTTCCATCAATTACATATTGTAGGTAAGGACCCAATATTAACGCCGAGCCACGCGAGGCTAGCCAATAAACGAACCGCTAACAGTTTCCAAATAGGTTAATCCGCCGGCCAAGAGAGGGCTCTCATCGATTTTATTCATGAAATTAATATTCAGATGAAACCAGTCCTTGGGTACTTGCTGGAAAAGTCTTGGGGTGACACAACTGATTTTTTTCAAAGTGATATATCATCCACAGATAATCCTTGATTCCGTGTTTTGAGAGATTAGCGGAGATGTTAATATACAAAGTGTCATTCTAAAAGTAACGAGCGTTTGTTTCTAAAGTCACTTTTATTTAAAATTATGAAGAAAAACTTATTTTACAATATATTTTGATACTTTACCTTTTTACTTTCCTGACGACCTATCGGAAAGGAAAGTATTGTGATCGCGCTAAAAAAAAATTTTGAGATGAAGATGGGAATATATATTTTGAGACTCCCTGAGACGATTGAGACTATTTCCAGACCGATCTCTGTCTGTCTGTATGTCTGTATGTCTGTATGTATGTATTCTTCCACGATAGCGCCCAGACGCTTAATCGGATTGAGCTGAAATTTGGTATATAAGCTTCTGCTAACCGTCGGAGGAACCCATTAGTTTTTGGAGTCCCTACGCCCTACGGTTGTGGTACCTCCCATACAAATTTGGGGTTCCCGGCGAAAAAATTGTTTCCGCGATAGCGCCCAGACGCTTAATCTGTCTAAGTTAAAATTTGGCATAGAAGCTTCTGTTAACCATCGGAAGAACCTATTAGTTTTTGGGGTACTTACGACCAACGTTTGGGTTACCTGCCATACAAATTTGGGGTACTAGAGTAAAAAATGTCGCTGTTTTTTCGCACCTCCCTGGATACTAGTCAGGAAAGTCTTGGGGTGACACAACCGATTTTTTTCTATGTAGTCGAATTGAAACATTTGCCATAGCGCTGTACCACCTTTCCGATGCGTTCTGCATACTTACTTGCCGCCAAGTGGTTGAACTTTCTATTTCAGTTCACATAGTGTTTTTTCGCACAAAAAAATTACCAAAAAATCCGCCGCAGGGCACGCATCCCTTGCGACGCCACACTCAAATAGTCACAAAAATCCGAGTCAATGGGCCTGGCTCACTTGAATCCCCGTTAAAGGGCAATTGTCCAGCGGAAAGCGTCACGGACCTCGGACAAGGCCCTTAGACTGACTCACAGAATGCGCAATCGTCTTTAAGCACTTGTGGATGTTTATAGAGATAACACGCATCAGTGGGGCCGTAACGGAGCTTGCGTAAATTGAATTTCGTTTCAACGAATATTGATTCAAAGAAGACCTTTATACTCTAAAAAACGTGTCTATTCCTCGCGAACAAATTGTTTCTAATATTTATAAATACTATAGTTCACTTTTATACTTTTATAATTGCTTGCCCTGGAACGGGTATATCCCAGTTGGGCAGCACTAGCCAGTGAATGAAAGAGGAAAGTTTTTGCCATTTGTTTTAATATTATACTTATTGTAAATGGCTAATTTGATAATTCCAATAAATAAAATTTAAAAAATACCGTCAGCTGTGTTTTTATTTTTGTTTTATTATTTTTCTTGTACAATATTTACGGTGGAAACTACTTACAAATACTTACACATATGTATGTTACACGCACACATACTTTTAAACACTTTATAATATGGTTGGTTGGGAGGTGTTATATGATAATAAAACCGCTCATTATGAAATTTCACAGTAAGGAGCAGGAACATAGTGTTTAGGAAGGCCACTCCATTTTTTTTGTGTTAACAATGCTTCCGCTGTGGTGGAGTAAGGCGCGTCCCTCCTCTTTCCTGTCAGTATCGCTCCGAATACATAAATATATGGGGGGTCGTGCGAGTGAGCGGTTCTGAAGCCTAAGCGCACGTCCCGCCTTGGGCCCCGCGCCGCGTGTTCAAATCGCTGCCTAATATTGCATTTCAAATCCCTCTTTCAACCCACTTTCCCCCTCTCCATTCCTGAAATCCCGTAACCTGCCCGGGCTGTGTCGCAAATATCCTTTTCATCGCCGCAATCCGCGAAGGAGTTCACAAACTTGCTGGCGCGGCAACACACGAAAATAAAAAATATGCTGGCATAAATACCACTATTGTTTACATGGCTTATAAGATTGAAATACTACACGCTCGACAAATATCGTGATCTTGGATCAAGATCCAAATATCGCGATAATTACTGAGCATGTAATATTCACAAGTAACTACACACTTCACGTGGCATAGTGGTTAGGTCGCCTGATCTTACATTGTAAGATCCCGGGTTCGATTCCCGGCTGGGTCACCATTTTCCGTTGGGATCAAATTAACGGAATTGCATTTTCAATTCTGTCGATCGAATGCAATAACAAGACACACACTTACAGACATGTTACACGCACACATACATATAACACATCATAGTAGGGTTGGTTGTAAGAGATTGTCATATGACAATAAACCCGTCCATTGTGACATTTTCACAATAAAGAGTATAAACAAACATTTCAGAAATTATTTTAAGCCCAAGATTTCGTCGTGCATCATTGCCGTACTATGTTTTGACAGCTGGAAATTTACTATGAAACGCAACGTGTAGGTGGCACTCATGGTTCCAAACATTCATTAATCTTCTCTTCAAAATAAAATAATAATAATATAAAACAAACGATTTTTAAAATCTAAGCTCTTATTATTTTAATATTATTTACGTCAATGGGCCCGACTGCGTTTCTTCGTCAACTAAAATAGGAGCTTAGTTCAACCGAACGAGACGGATCAAAACGTTAGAACGGATTCCCGCACCAAAACTACCTGTCGAACCAAATCTACCTATAGAATCCCGAATAAGTTTCAAAATCTTTTCGTGCGGTGTTCGATTTAGCTGCCTTATCTTCAGTGGGTAGTGTTAATCCGTAAGTGTCAATCGTTCATTTCACGTTCCACTCTGACGTACTGCTCTGTCTCGTTCACACGAACTGATTTTCGATTTTAGTTTAAGAGAAACGCAGTCCAGCCCAATATGTCAATTTCAAATTGCTATACTGGTATTAATTCATAATAATTAGCCGCTTTAATGTTTAAATAGTCTAATTCTATGATAATAATTTCTATGATTTGCCGAACTGGAAGCGGATCTCTTGGGCTATCTTCTGCCGCCGGCGCTGCTTGCCGGCGAGGGCGGCTTGTCTATACAAAAAAGCGTGATAAAAAGATCGCACTAATATTTTAATGTCATTATTGTTATCATTGGTTAAATAATGGTGGTTGGTGGTGAAGGGTTTCGTGCAGCTTGGGCCACAAGATCCATTTTGTTCTCTGATCGGCTTAACTCACGACTCAGCTTCTATTTAGAAGCCTCCTCGAGTGGAAGGCTACCCCGGTTAAGACTCCCGTGTCTCAGGCCTCAGAGCTGGTGGACCGGTTTCTCCCGGCGGGATTGCATCCCGGCGCCACTGAACGGTTTGCGCACCGGTCGGCGAAGCCAATCGGTTGTGCATTCTGACTAATTGCTGAAGGGGACTGGAGACTATGGAGTGGATGTTTCACCTGATGTTATGCCACTTTTGAAATGACCTTGGGCCACTCGATCCTGTGTGGCACTATCAACAAAGAACGCGCAGGTCCGCGATAAATTCGAACTGAATTACCGCTGTAATACAACAGGTAGAGGTTGCGTAAGTGACTTCGGATCCGTAACCAGTCGGGAGGACGGAGGTATCCTGGAGGTTAATTTCAGACGAATATATCCTGCCAAAACTGGTAGTTAGGGGTGAGGCTGCCCGCTGGATACCTTTCTCGGTGCCTCGCCGTAAGGCGTTGGTCTCTAACGGGTTGCTGGTGAACTAGACAGTAGATTATCTTGGCCCCATGTCTTCTACGCTCATCCCACGGCTGAAAGAACGATCTATATCGTTATACCAGCCTGGGGTGACGGGTTCGCCCGTTGTAGTCGACAGCGCCATCCTGCATTATTTCGATATTGAAGTATTACTAGCGCGCCCTCTGGTAACCGATTTTACCTAAAATATTTGCAACTCTTGCCATGACCGAATTATGCCTGCATGCCAATTTCAGCTCAATCGGTTAAAGCGTTTAGGCGCTATCATTGAGGAATACACACTGACACACAGATACACGGACACACAGGCACACAAAAGTGCGTTCACAATACTTTCCTATTACAGGAAAGTAATAATTAAACCAAAGGCAAAGGCGATGCTGACGAGAATGCTGAAATAAAACAATTATTGTTTCAAAGTGCTTCCGACAAACCGCAAAAGCGGTCCTTTCCACTTGAAGAGACCGCCTCGTTGGCCCCACTCTCAGCAGCCACAAACGCAGATAATAAAAATTAAAAATATTTCACAAATGCCAAAATGTTTCAATGTCATATCAAATAATCAATGTTTAATTCAATAAAGAAAAGCCTTTGTTAGATATTTATGTCAGATGTAATGTTTTACAAGCATTATTAAGATCTTACGAAAATACTACTAACGCCATATAGCGCTAAGATGATGAACCTTTTGGAAAGCTTTTATGCCTTGGTTATATCATTGATTGGTATTAGATTGCTTAGTTTCACAGTACGATTTGGCAATCCTTCTGAAACGGCGAAATGCAGGTGGCGCTGATAGCATTGACAGCCTAATTAATGGCAATTTTTTTGGCCATCTCTAATAATATTTATAATAAATGGTTTTATTTATAAAAGAATAGAATAAAGAATCGAATAGAATAACTTTATTATGCTATAAAAATATTACGCAATGATTATTACACTGATTTTATAAAAAAATACACTTTATGCACAAATGGCGGACTTACAGTCATAAAGGACTGATTAATTATAAAAACCTAATAATTTAACGAATAATGACAACAATAAAATACAATTATAAGTGCCATCTATCGCATTTTTTTTAAATATAGGATGATCACAAAAATAATACGGAGAGATATAATTTCATCTACTAGCCTATTTGAACCTCTAATTGCGTTATTATTACGCATTGAAATCTGCATACTAAATTAAAAAATCACATCTATATGTTAATAATATTAAAATAATAAGAGTTATGATTAAAAAATTTGCTTGCTATTATATTATTATTTTATACCGTATAGGCGGGTTTAAAGTGTTCTACAGTGTTCATCTACAGTGTTCCGCCATACTGTTATGCCACGAAAGTCGCCATATTGAATATAATAATAGAAGACTATACAATGTTATGAACTCGTAGTGCTATCTACACGTTGGGTTTCGTAGTAAAATCCTGGTTGCCAAATTGTAGCACGGCGTTGATAATTTTAATGTATACTAATATTATAAAGAGGTAAAGTTTGTGAGGTTGTAGGAAGTAATCTCTGTATCTGCTGAACCGATTTTGACAATTCTTTTACCAATAGAAAGCCACGTTATTTGTGAGTGTCATAGGCTATATAGTAATCCGAAAAATTAAAAGACTTTTTCGTGGGAGTCGGATTTCCAAAGTAAGTCGGAAAAAACGGTCGTACGAAAACGTTTCTAACTAACGCTGCCTTAACGATGAGAGATATATGATTAAGTTCTAGAGGAAAGTTGTAGAGCTTGATAATGCCTACAAACAATACTTTTACTCAGAATATTTCAAATTGCATCATTGCACGGCCTATATAAACCGGCCAAAAAGCAACCAAATTATCAGTCCCCGATTGATCACCTTCCCCCAAGGTTGCGACGGCATATCCGGTACCCCTCTACGAGGTCGCTCAACGGATCCGGCTCCTTGGTTTCCTTTCCTCATTTTCCCTGAGTCTCGAAGCCATCAGTCTGTAATCCCACAGACTCGAGCCGTGCCCAGTACAAGATACTAGGAGCACACATACAATCCTCATTCACTTTCCTACATAACCTCCGTCGCGCAACCCTCGCGTCTCGATAAAGTAATCCGGGCACTGGGGAGTCGGGGGAGTCTGGAAGCTGTACTGTTTCCTATAGAGCGGGTGTGGCTGCGGACCTTACGGCGACTGCTCTTGAAATGACCATCGGCCATCCGATCCTGGGTGAAGAACCGGGCAAAGGACGCCGTGGTCCGCGATAGATTCGGTATACACCGTTTCACCGCTTCGTAAGGGAGAGGACCGCGCAAGCGACCTCGAACTCGGAACCAATCGAGAGACCGGAGAAATCTAGTCACAACTGGAAGTAAGGGCGCGAGTGTTTGCCCGCCAGGTAACATTACTGGCTATCTCGCGGCTAAGGCGTTGGTCTCTTACGGGTTGTGGCGTAGCTAGATGGTGGACTGTTTTGTCCCAAGTCTTCTACGCTCACTGCAGGGAGATATTTTTTTTTTTTTTTTTTATTTTTTTATTTTAAACCAGTTGATAGGAGTTCCTACACTTGGTTATGTCAAAAGTAATAAAAATAACAAGTATAATATAAATACCTATTAAGGTATAAGATATAAACGTCGGTATTGCAAGGTATGAACGTTGAACATCCAAGCGCAGATTTTCTAGGTTATATATGTAGAGGAAACAACATTTTCCAATATTTTCAATCAAAATTCTTAAGTAATTTCGTAAAATTTTCTATATAATCTAATTTTCTATATAATCCTAAGTACTAAATAATCAAACAAATATTGGATAATTTCACAAATTATCATACGGGAAGATATTTTAAAGAAAAAACACAAATACAAAGAAATCAGTCAATAATAAAAAGAATAAGGAATAATAATAGTCAGGTAGGTCAATAGAGCTGCGAAAAATTGATATTGTCGAAATCCTCAATGCTATAAATGGGGTTTTTAGTCAAAATACCCTGTACCTTTTTCTTAAAGTGAACCTCCCCAAGGCCCCTAATGTGTAATGGAAGTTTATTGTAGAATAAGTAAGATTGGCAGATAAAGCTATTCCGAACCTTACTCAGACGCACCTTAAAATGACGCAAGTCCTCTTTATTTGGCGTATTATGCGAATGAATATTTGAGTTAGTTGAGGTAGTCTCGATATTTTTTCTCGTATACATGATGTTTTGGTATATATACGCGGCGTACAAAGTCATGATACCAGACTCGATGAAGTACTGCTTGCAAGATGTTAGCGAAGATATTGAGAACAGATTTCTAATCGCTCGTTTTTGTAGGCGAAAGATCCTTTTAACATTTGCCGCCATTCCCCAGAACATGAGGCCATAACTTAATAGGGAATGGAAATAGGCAAAGTAGACAGATTTGGAAGCTTCAAAGCCACATAACAATTTGATTTTTTTTATGGCAAATGTGGCGCTACTTAATTTTTTGCTCAGTTCTTCTAGGTGAGTCGACCATTGCAGATTGCTATCAATATGAATGCCTAGAAATTTCGTATGATCAACATTTTCTAATACTTTATCACCATAGCTAATACTGAAGATATTATTTTGGGACGGCCGAAGAGAGAAATTGATGGAGTTTGATTTAGATGCATTAAGATAGAACGACTAATCGTTAAAACTTCCCGTGGTGACGGGCTCGCCCGCTGTAGTCGACAACCTAAGTTGTTAGTCAGAGTGCACAGTCGATTGGCTTACGCCGCACGGTGCGCAGACCGTCCAGGAGCGCCAGAAGTTTGATTCCCAGGGGAAACTGACCATAAGGCCAGAGTCCTACCCAGGCTCGCACTTCATGCGTGGAGGCCGTCGGATAGGTATTGACCCGTGAGTGTGACCAACCCTGAACAGAATGGGTCTTCGTGGCCAACTTAGCAAGGGCCCATTAACTCCCGGCGTACTGGACAGGCATAACGGCGAGCTGGACAATCTAAAACATAGATTTTTGGTCAACACCACCCAAGCTGCACGGAACCATTAGGAACCCGTCACCCCAGGAAGGTATAAGGATATTGATCGTTCTTTCAACCTCAAGTCAACGTAGAGACATGGGTTCGAATCAGTCCACCGTCTAGCTTGAACGATTATCCTGAAAACTGTGGCCAACTTTGGGAATCTTTGCGTGGAATTCGTCAAGCACAATTGGCATCGCTTTCCATCTCGCTCATTCGTGGCATTCCTTCGCCGAACTG
This sequence comes from Micropterix aruncella, assembly GCA_944548615.1. Lineage (NCBI taxonomy): Eukaryota > Metazoa > Arthropoda > Insecta > Lepidoptera > Micropterigidae > Micropterix > Micropterix aruncella. The sequence continues at coordinate 14,057,307 of OX155973.1, forward strand.
AGCTCCAGCGGTATATTATTAAGGGTGTCTCCGCTCGACTTGAAATCGCCGAATTATGCAGAACCTCGCGCGGGCTTAACTCATAACTGACACGATATCCATTCATATCGACGTTCAAGGACACGTTTTAATATATCGTACAGATCTCAATCTCCACGGGGTTGTGGTGTCAACTTCAACGGGCGAACCCGTCACCCCAGGCTGGTATAACGATATATGGTCGTTTTTACAACCATGGGATGAGTGTAGAGACTTAGAGACATAGCCAATCCACTATCTAACTCCGCCAACAAGCCCGCGAGAGTTAGACCAGCGAGTTAACAGAGCGGGCTGCCAAGCGCCCTCGCTACCAGTTTTGGCCAGATTTCTCCGACTTTTCTTCTGGTTACGGATTCGAGGCCGCTTGCGCGGCTCTTTACCTTATGCAACGGTAATTCACTTTGAATTTGTCGCAGACCTTTGCTTCCTTTGCCGGTCTTTGTGACCAATTAGTCGTTTCAAGAGCGACTGCCAATAGGTCGACAGCCACCCATGCTCCACAGGAAACAAAGTCGTTTCCAGACTTCCATGGTTATCAGCCGGAGTGAACAGTCGATTGGCTGACGCCGCATGGTGCGCACACCGTGCAGAATCGCCCGAAGAAACGATCCCTTGGGGAAACGGATACGCCTGCATACTTAGTTGCAGGGGCACGAGAGTTTTACTAAGGCTAAAAACTTCTGCGAGGAGGCTACCGAATGGGTCACCCGTGAATTGTATATTTGCAGATTTTGTATGTCCACATTTGTTGCAATATACCATCCTCGCCGTAAATAATACCATCCTCATGCAGCCATTGCTTGCACATAACATATGGTACGTGCAAGCAATAGATGCATATGGTACTGCAGTTGATTTGGTAATTTCATACTATTCCAATCATTCTGTACATGCTGATTCTTTTGTTTTGTCGCCTGAATCAGATTCATCAAAGTGTTCGCTTTCATCTGAAAATGATTTTTTTCGAGTTATTTTTCTTGATATAAGCTTCATCTGGTCGACGTCTATTTTTGCAGGGTATGCTCGAAGTAGCCCTTACTTTCTAAGCTTCGAATTGTCTTTCTTGTTCAAAATTGATGCAGATTTATTTTCCTCTCTTATGAAATGGAATCGCAATTATCAGTACCGGCGAACACTCTTGCAAATATTTGCTTGTTGTTTCTTTTTTTGCTTCATCGTTGGTGTTAAAAACAATGTTTTGCTCTTGGAACTTACTGTGGTAATCAGGGAGCTAATGGGCCCATGATGAGGTGGCCACGATGACCCATGTGTTCAGGGTCGGTCACACTCACGGGTCAACACCCATCCGATGGACTCCACGTATGGGGTGCGAGCCTGGGTAGGACACTGGGTCAACCAGTCTCCCCTGGGAATCAAACCTCTGGCGCTCCTGGACGGTCTGCGCACCGAGCGGCGCAAGCCAATCGACTGTGCTCTCCGACTAACAAATCGGGGGAGTCTGGGAACTGTATTGTTTCCTATAGAGCGGGGGTGGTTGTCTACCTTACGGCGACTGCTCTTGAAATGACCATTGGCCATCCGATCCCGGTTCAGAGTCGGGCAAAGGACGCCTTGGTCCGCGATAGATTCGGTTCACATCGTTTCACCGCTTTGTAAGGGAGAGGACCGCGCAAGCGACCTCGAACTCGGAACCAATCGAGAGACCGGAGAAATCTGGTCACAATTGGAAGCAAGGGCGCGAGAGTCGGCCCGCCAGGTAACACTGGCTATCTCGCGGTAAGGCGTTGGTTTCTTGCGGGTTGTGACGTAGCTGGATGTTGGATTTGTTATGTCCAAAGTCTTCTACGTTCACTGCAGGGCGATAGAACGAGAAAATCGTTTAAACGTCCTGTGGTGACGGGCTCGCCCGTTGTAGTTGACACCGCAAGTTGTGGTAATCAGTATGGTGCTAAGGCTGGAAAGCATGGAGACCCCTGTACGAGTACATTAAACCGGCTCAAGCTATAAAATTCGACCTGCCCTTCGATGTTCGCATATTTTCTGCATAGCAACAACTAGAGTGGTCAACTACAACGGACGAACCCGTCACCTCAGGAAGTTTTAACGATTAGAGCGCAGAAGACTTGAACAAAACAGTCCACATGCCCGTAAGAGGCCAACTAGCCAGGAGTGTTACCCGGCGTGCTTACACTCACGCCCTTACTTCCAATTGCGACCAGATTACTCCAGTCTCTCGATTGGTTACGAGATCGAGGTCGCTTGCGCGGTCCTCTCCCTTACGAAGCGGTGAACTGGTGTATACCGAATCTATCGCGGACCACGGCATCCTTTGCCCGGCTGTTCACTCAGGATCGGGTAGCCACAATGTGGCGTATGCTCGTTCGCAACGTGGCATACTGCATAGTAACATCTTGAGGTGTCGACTACAACGGGCGAGCCCGTCACCACAGGACGTTTTAACGATTAGTCGTTCTATCGACCTGCAGTGAGCGTAGAAGACTTTGGACAAAAACAATCCAACGTCTAGCTACGCCACAACCCGTAAGAGACCAACGCCTTAACGCGAGTTAGCCAGGAATAAACCCAGCGGGCTCGAGATACTCGCGCCCTTACTTCCAATTGTGACCAGATTTCTCCGGTCTCTCGATTGGTTCCGAGTTCGAGGTCGGTTGCGCGGTCCTCTCCCTTACGAAGCGGTGAAACGGAGTACACCGAATCTATCGCGGACCAAGGCGTCCTTTGCCCGGCTCTGAACCGAGATCCGATGGCCAATGGTCATTTCAAGAGCAGTCGCCGTAAGGTAGACAACCACCCCCGCTCTATAGGAAACAATACAGTTCACAGACTCCCCCTACTGTTAGTCGGAGAGCACAATCGATTGGCTTGCGCCGCACGGAGCGCAGACCGTCCAGGAGCGCCAGAGGTTTGATTCCCAGGGGAAACTGGTTGACCCAGTGTCCTACCCAGGTTCGCACCCCGTGCGTGGAGGCCGTCGGATGGGTGTTGACCCGTGAGTGTGACCGACCCTAAACACATGGGTCATCGTGCCGTGGTCCGGTATAGATTCGGTGGACAGCGTTTCATCGCTACGTAAGGGAGAAACCTGAGCAAGCGACTTCGATCCTGTAACCGATCAGGACGGAAGATATCTTTCCAAACTGGTAGTCAGGGGGCGAGGCTGCATGCTGGTTACCTTTCCCGATGACTCGCCGTAACTAGACAGTGGTTTTTTTTCTCGCCCCAAGTATTCTGCGCTCACCTCGCGGGAGACAAAACGATCTAATATCATTGAAACTTCCTGAGGAGACGGGTTCGCCCGTTGTAGTTGACAGCTCTAGTTGTTGCTGACTGCATTGCTAGGAGACAGATTTCAAAAACGGTTTTGGCTCTTGGAACTTACTGGGGTAATCAGTATGGTTTTAAAGCTGGAAAGTTTGGAGACCCCTGTACTAGTGAATTAAACCGGCTTAAGCTATAAAACTCGGCCTGCACTTCGATAGTCGCACATTTTCTGAATAGCAACAATAAAACACGCTCATTCGTTCATTAACGTGACTAGGCCGGGTTGGGACACGTCTCTCCAGAAGTATGCGGGCTGGATAGCCTTGCCGTCCGCCTCTTGGAGGCCTTGGTGTGTGATGGGGTTGACAACTATATGAAGGATAGTAGAGGGTCTTCATCCAGCGTTCCACAGTAGCATTTTGTATTTTCTGGGCCCCAGGCATCTTGTCACACCCACCCTCAATCTGTTGAGACTCCGCCATGTAGTATAGAGGAGATGGGACCCCGATGCTATATCTTTCTTTACATCTTTGCCAAGTAAACCTCTCCGTGTATCGCTCTACAACCGTTATACATATTTCCGCACAGCTTTCACAGCTTTGGGGAGCAAATGGGCCCTGTTGCAGTTTGGCCACTATGACCCAGTTGTATAGGGTGGGTCAAACGCACGGGTCAAAACCCATCCGGACGCCTCCACGCAGAAGTGCGCGCCAGGGTAAGGCCAGTCTCAGGGTATCGCCAGTATGGACAGCCAATTGATTGTGCATTCCGACCAACCGCCGGTGAAGTCTGGAAAAAGTAATGTTTCTTATAGAGCGGGGGTAGTTCTTAAACTTACGGCAACTGCTCTTGAAACGACAATTCAGCCACCCGATCCCGGGTGAACAGCCGGGCAAAGGATGCCGTGGTCGGCGATAGCGACCTCGCGAGAGGACCGCGGAAGCGACCTCGATCCTGTAACCAGTCAGGAGGTAGGAGGCAACCTGAAGGTTAGATCCAGACAGAGATATCCTTTCAAACTAGTCAGGGTGCTAGGCTGCCAGCTGGCTACCTTTCCCGGTGTCTCGCCGTAAGGCGTTGGCCTCTGACGGGCGAGTGGCGTAACTAGACAGTAGACTGTTTGCGTCCCAAGTCTTCTACGCTCACCTCACGGGAGACAGAACGATCCAGTATCGTTAAAACTTCCTGAGGTGACGGGTTCGCCCGTTGTAGTTGACAGCTCTAGTTAGCTTCCAAAAATATAATTATTTGGCGAAATCATGGAATTGCTCTTATATTTTATTATAATATATTTCCATTTGTTGATTAAGAAAACAAAAACTCTTCGGGGCAGAAAAATAGCGGCCTACGCGTACCTAGCCGCTTTAAGTATATAAATATAATATAAATGTATACACAGAATATAGATATAAATGAACCCTAACCTGGACAATGATTAATGATCAACACTCGCGCAGAATGATCCACACTCCGTCAGGCGGGAAACGGAAAGCGCGCCGAAATCGTGAAATCGCCTGCGAATTTGGACGCTACGGTAACAGTATCGCGGCGAAAACGCACGTAAATAAGTATCTCGCAATTTGTCAACCATTGAGGGCAGCGAATGCACTTGACAGCTGAAAAATCGCTACCTTGCCTATGCGAACGAAACAGAGGACCAATCCCGGCGTCGCGCTATTTTATCGCTCCATGCAGTCCTAGGTCGTTTCCGCTTAGAAAGGCGCGGAGATTTATAGAATTCGGTCACATATTTACAGAAATTGAAAACTCATTTAATATAATGTAACTGTATCTCAGGAGATCCGCTTTTGGCCAATCCAGTTTCTCTTATCTTGCCCCCAAATTTCATAATTGCCTACCACTAAACATTAAAGACATTAAAATTTCATATACATTTAAAAATAGTTTAAGTGCCTACCTCTTAAATTATACAAATGCGGATATTGAACACCTGATTGCATAATTGAATCTTTATAATAAAAACATAATAGTATATGTAGTAATATAAATTGATGATTTCTAATTATATCTTTATTTTTGTGAATTTTTTTGTATATTGTTGATACATAAATATATATATATATATATATATATATATATATATATATATATATATATATATATATATATATATATATATATATATTAATTTTTATCATGTTTTAAAATAAAATAATAGGTTATTGACAAATTTTGATGACATTTTCTTACGAATTTTTAATTAGGTAATTAAAATATTTCTATTACATTAAGTATGATTTTGTTTGTTTATATAAATATATTATTATAGATTTCTTAGGATAATTAAAATAAATTGTCTACCTTGGAACAGGCGGCAGCCTAGTTAGGTTAAGACTTTTGTTTATTGAATCTACTCATAATTTGAAATCAATAAATAATTTGTAATTAGAAATTTGTATATTTATAGAATGTCCACCCATCGGATAGTAAACATTATATAAAAATAGAGTTCAATGTTATGCTGTAGATTAAGATATTTAGTTACATACTTAATATTTCATTTGAGTTTTTAAATTTTTATGTTATTTGTGAATTGTGAATTTTAAATAAATGAATATTAGGCGTTTGTTTTGTTTGTTATGAGCATGAGCCAGTATTCAATTTAACTCTCTGTGACTGAGTAAGTAACCGCTTACCTTTTGTTTTCGAAGTACCCTTACTTTTGGGGTCAAAATCGCTACTGTTTATAAGTTCGTGGCATCTTTTAACTTTATTGTTAGTTCTAAACTTTATTGTACTTGCCATTTATTTTATTTACTTTCTTGGGGCGAATCGAAAGTATTGAGAAAGCGCTAAAAAAGTTTCGAGACGAAGACGAATAATATACATGTTGACCTCTCCCCGTCCCCCGTCCCTCCTCCCCCCTCCTCGAGACGATTAGGAACATTTCCAGACTGAGGTCTGTTTGTGAGTGTGTGTCTGTGTGTGCCGGTGTGTGCCGGTGTGTGTGTATTCCTCCAGAATAGCGTCCAAACGCTTAATCCGATTGAGCTGAAAATTGGTATACATGCATCATTTGGTCATGGCAAGCGTGGAAAATATTGTCGTTGAAATCAGTCCAACAGCGAGCGCACTAATCATATGTCATCCTCGAAATATTACAATTAGATACATGAAATTAGGTAGGTACACAGATGTCTTGTTGGGCCGAAATCACATTGTGAACGTTTGGTTGGAATATCTCATATGCAAGCTGCTTAAATAATATTTAAATTCCGCCATACGAACGTATGGGGGATATCAAATATTTAAAATTGCAGCATCGCTTGTTTGATATCGCGCGACGCACGTTCGAAATTCAAATTTTCATATCGTTGTGTCGCTCGTTCGAAATTCGAATGCTTAATAGCGAATTTCACGGCGAGGAACTTTTGCATATTGATTTTTAAATTGAATGAGATGACGTGAAGACGTTAGGCAAAGGCCTAATTGCCGGGAAAGTTTTGGGGTTACATAACAGATTATTTTGTTGATATCGATGGAATTAAGCATCACGAATACGCACCGGAAGGACACGCAGTGACTAAAGCGAAGTTCTTCACTGACTCTGTGATGCAGTTCGGCTAAAGAAATGGGACATCTGGGCTGTGAAAAACTGCTAGTTTCATCATGACAGTTCATTTTTTTTTTGTTAAAAACATACAGCATAAAAAATAAGATATAAGCATATTAAATAACAGTAGTAAAGCCAATGATGTTTTAAATTATTTGCTATATAAGGATTACAAAATATGTACAATAAAATACAAAGAAAACCAAAAATAATTTATTTATTTATTTATTTTATTAGCTAAATGTATACAGCATATTCATTTTATAAATTACCATTATTGTAGCCATTAATACATTTCAAATTAGCAAGTAATATAAAGCACCTATTTTAAAGATAATAATTTTATAACCTTTTTTTTTTAAGAAAAAAGGAAAAAAGGAAAAAGAAGCATTTCTAAATTTAAATGTATAAGTACAATAGGGGAATGGAAATGGAAGGGAGGGATTGTTATAACACTATAATAATATGTAATATACGTTCATAAATGGCCATACATTCGTATACTATCGATATATATATATATATATATATATATATATATATATATATATATATATATATATATATATATATATATATATATATATATATATATATATATATATATATATATATATATATATATATATATATATATATATATATATATATATATATATATATATATATATATATATACATATAAACATGCATACACACATAAATACATTGTATATAATAAAGTAATAAGTAGTGCGTATTTTATAAATATTTAAATTAATTATCGTTCCTGAGCTTTTCTTCGACTGCGTGAAGAAAAGGCTTCCTGTCCAGAGAAAAAATGTCAAGGTCATTAAAACTAACAGTTAAAATCGCTATGTGGGAGTGTATGGGTGTTGGTGTGTGTTTGTGTGATGGATTCCGGTATCGCCTCCACTTTCGGTGGTATTTAATCTACTCTTTTATAATATTGATTAGAGCTGGCGAGAACCACTTTGGATATTTACTAGATATCACTTTTTGCCTCGGAACATGCAAATCGATCCCTGCGCCAATTGTAGTATAGAATACACCAATAGCGTTGTCTAAGTTATCTGTCAGTAATGCAGTGTCCCAGTCGATAAGCGATAAATAGTGATTGAGAGACGGATAAACGGCCTTTGAGAAATTATTTCGAGAGATAACTGGAGTTATAAGAGGTTTGTATTTAGGATTCGGAACGAAAATGTCAAATAACGGGTGATGAGCATCTTCTTTCACCAAAGGATTTAAGGCGCGTTCTCCGTCACATTCATCGCACCTGATCAGACTTTCTTGGCGAAACATGGAATTCCAGTCATTCGCCAACCACTCTACCCTCCAGACTCCTTGCAACATAGCTCCTGGCGACTTTGGTTTTTTTCGAAATTGAAACCCTATTTTAGAAATCCCGTTTTCAGAGTAGAAAAGAGATAATGCAGAACGCGACGCAGTTGAGTTCCATTCCAAAACATCGGCCGTCACCCCAATTAAAATAGTGCAAAAATGATGCAGTATTTCCTTCAATGTGGCGAATTTTAAATATTATGGGGGGTGGTGAAGGAGGTCTTGTCTACTTGCCGGGAAAGAATTTTTTTTAAAGGTTGAGGGTGCTTACATAAGTCATATTACACGAACGCAATGCACCAGCCAGTGGCATACTTGTCTGTTAATATGTTTGGGAGCTAATGGGCCCTGTTGTAGTTGGCCACGGAGATCCATTTGTTCAGGGTCGGTCATACTCACGGGTCAACACCCATTCGGCGGCCTCCACGCTGAACTGAGAGTCAGTGTATGACGATGGCCTGCGGGCCAGTCTCCCCTACGAGTCAACCTTCGGGCGCTTATAGACGGTTTGCGCACCATTCGGCGTCGGCCAATCGATTATGCATTCCGACAGCCGGGGGAGTTTGGAAACATTAATGATTCCTATTTAGCGGGGGTAGTTGTTAAGCTTATGGCAACTGCTCTTGAAACGACCATTCGGCCACCCGATCCCAAGTGAATAAATCGGGCAAAGGATGACGTGGTCCGCAATGGTTTCAACAGACACCGTATCACCGCTTCATAAGGGAAGGACCGCGCAAGCTACCTCGATCCTGTAACCAGTCGGGAGGCAGGAGGTAACCTGATGACGATTAATTCCAGACGGAGATATCCTTTCAAAACATCAGGGGGCAAGGATGCCCGCTGGGTACATTTTTCGTTGGCCTCTGAAGGGCATGTTTGCTTAGCTAGCCGGTAGATTTATATTGTCTCGTTCCAATATTGAACGTTCCAATATTGTTTAAACTCCCTAACGTGACGGGTTCGCTCGTTGTAGTTGACAATCCAAGTTGTCATGTGACACAGCATGACATATCATTGATAGATTTTTGGATACCTTGTCGTTAAGAGTGCCTTAGTAAAACAAACGATACAATTTGAAACGCTTTTTGTCTCGCCCTATAAGTGTAAAACAGGGTTTTCAATACCCATGTTTCTGAAAAATAAATACAGAAACTGATTGAAAATTGAACCGGATCTAAGAATAAAATTTCTGGCAAATTGGGGTTTCTTGTTTAAAATAAACAACTTCATATTTGTCACTGATAGTAGTCAACTAATATAATTACAATGCAATTAGTACATTATTGTTATAACCCTTCAGTTATATTATATATTTTTATGCATGTGGACATCCAAAAGTGTTTTATTTTGCCTATTTATATGCCAGAATAGTTATAAAAAATCGGTTTTGTCACCCCAAGACTCTCCCGGCAAGACTTCCCTAAATCACAGTAAATGTCATCGGAATTTAGGGAGATGCATTATCTTAGTAAAGAATATTGCATTTTATAACCATAAATACCATTTTATTTTAATCCGAGCAAAATCGAAACATTTGCGTAGAAATGTTACCGCACCTAGCGGAAATCCAGTGAAAACATTACAAGCGTACGTCGGCGTCTAAGCAAAGACACGAACCGCAGCCGCGGGTCGTTGGTAGTAGTGCGCAGTGACATATATACGCGGTAACAGATGGCACTTGCCGCCCGCAACTTTAAGCGAAGAAAATATTGTACATTTATAATAAATAAAATAAGGTTTCAACCACAATCTTCTCAACTGTTTTTTTTAATTTTAATTTTTATTTTATTTTTGGTAAACACAAAAAGCATAAAAATAGCATGTAATATATATATATATATATATATATATATATATATATATATATATATATATATATATATATATATATATATATATATATATATATATATATATATATATATATATATATATATATATATATATATATATATATATATATAACAGTAGTAAAGCCAACGATGTTGTAAATTATTTGCTATATAATGATTACAAAATATGCTAAACAATACAATACAAAGAAAACTAAAAACAGTTAAAATCGCTATGTGCGAGTGTATGGTTGTTGGTTTGTGTTTGTGTGATGTAGAGAGTGTATATGTGCTTGTGTGTGTGTTTGTATGTGTGTGCGTATATGTATGTGTGTGTGGGTGAGTGCTTGTATGTGCATGCTAATTCATTCTTATCTGATAATCAGCTTTTCACGTACCTCCTTAACAAAGGATCGACTATTTTGGTGGTTAAATATGTTAATATCCTTAAAGCATACATTCTATGATGCGGCGTGCGGCAATAACGAATTGGAACCATAGTTGTTTAACCTTGGTACGTAAAAAGTTAAGTGAGCGCGCGCGAGTCGGGAAGGCGCTCGTATGCTCACCCTACACAGGAGGTATGGACTGTCCAACCCAGTATGAACAATTTTATGTAGAAACGACATATCTGATACTACTCGCCGTGCCTCTAATGCCTTTAAACCATAAAGTTGCAGACCTTCAGCTTACAAGCAGTTGGAAAATAGGCGGAAATTTAGATGACGTATAAATCGTTTTTGAATACGCTCAATCCTCAGCTTGTATGTAGCATACTGCGGAGACCAAATATTAGAAGCAAATTCAAGCAGGCTGCGTACGTATGCGACATAAACCATCTTCAAAGAATGAGTGTTTTTAAGAGGATTACATAACCAAATAATGCCTACATGCCAAATTTCAGCTTAATCGGATGAAGCGTTTAGTCGCCATCGTGGAGGAATACACACATACACCCAGACAGACTTCAGTCTGGAAATGGTCTTAATCGTTTCGTGGGAGGTCAAAATGTATATATCTGACTTCATCTCAAAAAAATGTTTAGTGCGTTCACAATGCTTTCCCTGCCGCAAACGTAAAATAGTGGGCTACGAAGGGGAAGCATGAACATTACCGGCCAAGGAAAAATAGTTTGGGAAACGCTGGTCTAGATAGACAGGTTGTGACGTCATCGGTGTACCCAGAGGCCATCGCTAGATAATGTAAAATCCCCATGATATACTTAATTATTCTGCCAGAACCTTTAGCGCTTGGAGTTTACCTACGAAATTATTTAATTACAGGCGTATAAGTAATTAAAGTACATTTTAATTATAGTTGTTAAGCAGAAAAGGGAATTAGGTTTCAAATTTTATGTCGACAGCCTAAATTGAATATTATCATAATAATTTGAGACCCACGTCACACCTTACAATATTCTATTGATATTTATTGTACTAGAAAAGTACCCAATGGTCTGACAAATATTTTTGATCCTTTTCAGACGTCGGCTTAACGGCGCGGTCGGGATTATATCCTCCATTCAACACAGTTTTATAGAACCAGTAAAATATAATATTATTCAGAATTCAGGGCAGCACAGCCAAAAAATAAATAGTTAATTGCGAGTTTGACTCGCAAGCCGAGGGTTTCGTACCTTTATACGAAAGGTGTTCCTAATATTTTCACACACTGCAAAAAAAGAAGCTTCAGAAATGCATTTATGTTGATATTTTGTAATAGGGAAATTGCATGACTTTATAAATCCTAAGGTTTATAAATCCTTATGTAGTAAGGATATTCGTTGAATATTGAAAATATGCAAATTTTTTACACCGTTTACTTTTGCCAGATTTTTATTAAGAAAGCAAAGTTTTTTCAACTGTTGTCGAAATAGCCTCCATATTCCAAGCGGAGGTATACGCCTTTATTGAATGTGCGGATATCAACCTCCATAAGAACTACGCCAACCACCGCATCTATATCCACTCGGATAGCAAGGCATCTCTTATGGCACTAGCCTCGAATACCATTAATTTAAAGCTAGTGCAAAACTGCGTATCACTACTGAATTCCCTGGATGAAAAGAACAGGGTAATTCTAAGATGGGTTCCCGGCCATGCAGGAATCGAGGGAAATGAAAAAGCCGACTAACTTGCTAACACGGGAGCAAAGGGAACGTTATACGGCCCTGAACCTTGCTGTGGCGTACCAATGGGAGCTAATGGGCCCTTGCTGAGTTGGCCACGAAGACCCATTCTGTTTCAGGGTCGGTCACACTCACGGGTCAACACCCATCCGATGGCCTCCACTCATGGGGTGCGAGCCTGGGTAGGACACTGGGTCAACCAGTCTCCCCTGGGAATCAAACCTCTGGCTCTCCTGGACGGTCTGCGCACCGAGCGGCGCAAGCCAATCGATTGTGCTCTCCGACTAACAATCGGGGGAGTCTGGGAACTGTATTGTTTCCTATAGAGCGGGGGTAGTTGTCTACCTTACTGCGACTGCTCTTGAAATGACCATTGGCCATCCGATCCCGGTTCAGAGTCGGGCAAAGGACGCCTTGGTCCGCGACAGATTCGGTGCACTCCGTTTCACCGCTTCGTAAGTGAGAGGACCGCGCAAGCGACCTCGAACTCGGAACCAATCGAGAGACCGGAGAAATCTGGTCACAATTGGAAGTGAGGGCGCGAGTATCTCGAGCCCGCCGGGTTTATTCCTGGCTCACTCGCGGTAAGGCGTTGGACTCTCACGGGTTGTGACGTAGCTGGACGTAGAATTGTACTGTCCAAAGTCTTCTACGTTCACTGCAGGGCGACAGAACGACTAATCGTTAAAACGTCCTGTGGTGACGGGCTCGCCCGTTGTAGTCGACACCGCAAGATGTGGCGTACCAATAAGCCTTGCAAACCGAATGCTCAACCAAATATGTTTAGAATAATCCGTCAACCACTGGAACAACACGCCAGGGTTGAATCATTGCAAAGCCCTAAGGCTTACGACCGTAAGACGGCCCGTGAGGCCTTATCGCTAAATAGGAACAATCTACGCATACTGGTGAGGGCGCTCACGGGGCATTGTGGCCTGAACAAACACATGTTCGACCTCAAACTCCGATACACAAAAATGTGCAGGTTCTGCCAAGGGGCAGAGGAAACTCGCCTGCACCTCATGTGCGAGTGTGGCCCGCTGATGCGAAAAAGATACACCCACTTGGGTGGTCATTACCTCCAACCTGAGGAGGTAAAACAATCTGGCGCCAAAAGCCTGTTGCGGTTCTTAAATAACACGAGGCTTAGCGCAGAACTTCGTAGGTGGCGAACACGATAGATCAGCAATGGTTGCAGTGTTACAAGGCACATAAAGACCTTAGAAAAGCCCCACACAAGAAATAAAAATAAAAAAAGGAACATCATTTCGCTCTCCAATCATTGAACACTGAAGCTTCCTTTGGAACTAAAAATATATCGAATGAAGATATAATGCAGTCTTTCTAGTTTCAGAGTCTCTTTAGTTCCACTTCTCATGTGTTACCAACTGGAGATGTCAACTACAACGGGCGAACCCGTCCCCTCAGGAAGTTTGCAAAGATACTAGATCATTCTGTCTCCCGTGAGGTGAGCGTAGAGACTCGGGACGAAAACAGTTCACTGTCTAGAGAGTTAACCAGGTTAATCAATCAGCGGACCAACACTCGTGCCCTTACTTCCAGTTGCAACCAGATTACTACTGTCTCCCGACTGGTTACAGGTTCGAGGTCGCTTGTTGAGATAGTGATACGGTGTATACCGAATCTATCGCGGACCACAGCATCCTTTGCCCGGCTGTTTACCCGGTATCGGGTAGCCGATTGGTCGTTTCAAGAGTCGTTTTAACAATCACACCCACTCTATAGGAAACAATACTGTTTCCAGACCATCCCGGCTATCAATCGGAATGCACAATCGTTTGGCTGACGCCGCACGGTGCGCAAACCGCCCAGGAGCGCCCGAAGGTTGATTCCTAGGGTAAACTGGCCCTTAGGCCGGAATCCTACCCGGGCTCGCACTTCTGATTTATGCTCGCTGCAGGATGGGTGGTGATCCGTGAGTTTGGCCGACCCTTATATAACATGTGTCTTAGTGGCTGAACTGCAACAGGGCCCATAAGCTTCCTCGTGTGTTACCAGTATGTTGTCATTGCATGATAATCCCGGATCGATAAATGGCATCTGTCTGTCTGTCTGTCTCGGGCATATATTGTTATTTATTTATTTATTTTTAGGAAAACAAACAGCTAATTATAATTTAACAAAAAGACGGAGTAGGATAACAGAGAGCCAATTAAAGGTTTTCACGTTTAAGTAACGTTGGAGAAACATATGTGACCTTTCAATTAAAGCTATCGATTAAAAATACATCAAAAATCATTCAACAATTAATGCTAAAGAATTCACTGTTCAGCCGCTGCCTAGCTGAGTTAATACTTGTACAGAATAGATCAAAGTCAAAGCGTTTAATCAAATCATTGAAATTGTCACCTTTCCGCCACAGAAATGCATTTTGCCTATAGTTGGTACCAGCATGAGGAACATGAAGAGCAGGGTTAAATCTATTGAGTTTGGAAGGAACACGGAGATTAATTCTATTTAGTACGTCGGGACAGTTAATATTATTATAGGAGATTTTTAGCAAAAAGGTTTAGTCCGAGGTTTCACGCCGCTTAATCAAGGGGAGGATATGAAATTTCTTGAATAAATTAAAATAGTTAGATGAGCTGTATGGAATTTTCAGACGAAAGCAGAGATATTTCATGAACTTCATTTGAATGTGCTCGATTCTAGTTATATATTTGTCATAACAAGGGTTTCATACCTGAGATGCATATTCCAAGATGCTGACAAAAGGATCGTGCAGTAAAGGATCTTGAAAGTTTTAGCACGGTGAAAGCAAGCTGCACTCCTCATGACAAAACGTTATATACAATATATCGGAAGCCGAAACATACACACAGATATGTGCATGCCTACTCAACCCATCATCCCTACCATCTACGTTCAGTGAATACGTCGCTCTTGAAGCACGCGGTATATGCGTCTCTGAGCATCTTCCGCAGGAGATGGAACATGTCAATGATATCCTTAAGAAAATTGTGACGGAAATATCACAAAGACACTCGCACACGATCCAATACAGACAGACTCAGAAACTGAGAAGATCACGAGCATTCTTACCATACGTCAAAGGCGAAACAGATCGAATAAGTAAGATGCTAAACAAATTCGGTATAAAAACGATTTTCAAGGTAACCCAAAATATAGTGCTATCTTTGAGGCATGCAAAGGATGTAATACCACTAGAAACCTCGCTCGTGTAACCAGTGCTGGATTAAAAAATGTAGGTTTTTATTTCGCTTACTTGTATGGCATAATTAGTAGAAAGAGTGTTCAATAAGCACTTAATAAAATAAATTGAAAAAGCGATTTGTAATGTGTGAAATTTCCGTTTTTATGGTACCACACAGAACATTTTGTTATTATTGTGGTCATATAATACAGTAGTCAAAAGACTTTAAAATTATTTTTATCATGCATCTCCTCATTGTAATTGTTGAATCTCATCAATGTGCTAATTACACTGATCAATGGCAAAATTTGATTAACATAAACCTGTTAATTACGAATATTTATAATGTAATAATAGTTAAACAAACCTATTTTATTAGGTTATCTAAAGTTGTAGTACAGAATGTTTTATATTCTGTATAATGGCTCTTTCCATAAAGTTAAAGTTACTATAATGACATTTATAGTTAATATAGGTAATTAAACCGCGTTAATTTTTCGGACAATTTATGTCCTTGCTTTCTGCTAACTCAAGAGTAAATAGAATGAAATAATATTACAGCCCTTAGGTCGTCGAGATCCCCTTTGCTTTTTTTGGAGCCTTTGAACTGTCAAATATGCTGACGACGATGGGGGCTCTAAGTGTGTAGCTCATACGTAAATTCGGCACTGTGTGTAACACATCAAAACTGTTGAAAACGTTCATCGATATAAGTTGACTATTTGCAAACATATATTGGATAACGGAACTAACCGCTGGAGGCACTTTCAAAATCCCTATGTGCTTTCCAAAGAATAATTTTACTTTCCTCGCTTGGTCCGGGGAGGCCATTGAAATAAGAAGAACCCCGAACTTGAATGCCCAACGCCGAGAGCAATGTCGTAACATAAGATACAGTGAGTGTTGTGTGCACGGCGGATCTTAAAAATTAGCGCGCGCTGATCCGCCGCCCTACCACCGTTATAATCTACGAAGTAACAGCAGTAGTTTATCGCCTACCCGCAGATGACGATTCACGATTGGCGATTTAGTCTACCCTGGACAACAGCGGTAGCAACATCGCCGAAACGTCAGATGTCACAACCTTCACGCGATAAAATCGTTTATATCATATTTATCTCAAAAACAGCAATATTCTACGATTTTAAATGACCACTGTCGTAAAAAAATGTCCAAGCGCTGCCGCGCTGGTTGAGATTTTTGCCCACGCCTTTTTATTTGCTTTGGATTATATCAGTTGTCTAAATTACCATGCTGCTTACATCGCATCACATTTAACTGCCTTTAATATTTTGAAATATGTATTTAATTTCTCATAAAATATCAAAAGTTCAAAGATAATCAAAGATAAAGTTCAACCGTAATTCTGAGCTGTCTCACTTCCGTTCTTTCGAAAATTTAGCATCTCACCAATCTGTCTTTTCTTTTGCTCTCTTTGCCCAGCCGCTCACTCATCCGCCGTTAACTTAACTTTTACCAGTTTGCAAGCATAACTTTTGGAGTTTAAAAGCAACGTTGTTGGCAAACTTTGATAATATAGGCGCGGGGTTGACATCTGTCTGTAGAACTTTGACTATTATACGCCTTTCGAGTTAGTTAGTAGTGCCGAAATGGGGGATTAGTCGGAAATTAGTAGTTTCATTAATCACTCACAATCCATTAATCACTGGGCGCGCTATAAATATGTATTGCGACGCCTCTTAAATGCTCTGGTTTGTTTATGGTGTGTGGCTAATAAATCTTATTGTTCACTTTTATGGAATTATTGGGTTAGCCGACGCTCTGCAACGCTGCTGTAAGTAACTTAACTCGATTTAAGTAAGTTACCTTTCTATAGATCACTTTGCATAATCATATTAAAAAAACGCGGAACCAGATCTGGTCGTATCATATTCAACGGATAATTGTTTCAGAACCAGATTTGGTCGTATCATACTCAAGGGGTTAAAAGTATAACTACAAATATTGGGTCCTTACCTATGAAGTTGCTGTTCTATAAAAGAAATTTAAGGACAAAAGTGTTTTATCAAAAATATGTATTTAATTAATACAATTACTGACCCCTATTATCTATGCAGATTTGTCATTTTAATGGAAGTTGCTTAATTCTTCTGCAGTAAAACTCTTTTGGACAGGAACCTATGAAAGCTTTGTAGGCGTTTTTCATCGACTCTTTAAAGTGATTTTTTCCCCTTGTGAAAAGTTATCTAAATTCTGAAAAAAAAGAAATTCTATTGGAGTAAGGTCTGGCAAGTACGATAGGTGGCCAAGAGTCTCCAGCCGCAACTCCTGCAATGTTGCTTCTATTTGCAGTGAAATCTGTGGTTATACGTTGTCATGCAGAAGAAGTGGCTATGAGCGATTGACCAGACTCGGTTATTTAATCACGAGCTTCATCATTGTTTGCAGTTTTTAACAGTACATATTTACGGTATCTGTATAGCCATACTGCAAGAAGCTGTAATAGAAAACACCCGCACAGGATCTCATATTTTAAAATAATACAAATTTTCAACTTTACAATGGTTGCACAAACGAAAATATTTGAGCAGAAACAAATGACGGAAAGACAAATAAACAACCTATGCTTAGAGAAGAATAACATGGCCTTGAATTAAAATTTATTTGAATTTGAAATTCCTCATACTCATGAATTCTGAAACTCCCTCATTCATGAATAACTCAAACCCAAGTTATTCAAGCTCAAATTGGTCAGTGTGAAAATACAGCTATTACATAGATAAGGACCTAATATTACCAAACAGTGCCATCTAAATTTTATTTTATTGAACCATGACAACCGACGACGATCTTATGCAATGAACTATGTATATAAGCATAGTATGAACACGTGCCACCAAAAATCATTAAAGTTCTCCAAACATCGTATGATGGCTCGACCAGTAGCGTTTGAATCCGTAACGATTTGTCTAAGGAATTCCCGATTCAAACTGGTGTTCGAAAAGGAGGTGTCGCATCGCCGCTACTTTTTAACGTGGTGATGGACACGATTATGCGGAGAGCATTCGACGATCGACGCGGAGTTAAATACGACGAATCAAACTTCATAATCGATTTGATGTTCGCCGATGATAGTGCCGTTTTCGCCGAAACTGATGCCGAAGCAACGGACATTATATTCGACATGTCCGGATTTACTCACTCATCTGGATTAAAAATCAATGCGGATAAGACCAAAGTGCTCACTATGGATGGTTCGAAGGCCAGCGTTAACCTAGATGGAACCCAAATCGAACAGGTTCCACAATTCAAGTATTTAGGATCGTTGGTTACGGAAAAGGTGGAATCGACGGCCGATGTCCATAGCCGGATCGGTGAGGCAACAGCAACATTCGCCTCGCTCAAGTGGTGCATATGGAAGCGAACGAAATTATCATCTAAACCAAAATACGACTATACCGAACGTTAGTCCTACCCATTCTTTTTTATGGATCGGAAACGTGGACGTTACTACTATCGGACCTCAACAAATTCGAAGTCTTCTAAATACGATGCTTGAGGCAGATTCTCGGTGTCTCACTCCGCGTCCGAATTCGAAATGGGGCCATTAGAGCGAATTGCGATCAACTAACAACGATCGAAGAAGAAATACAAAAACGTCGACTACCATGTTTGCTAAATGAACGATAATCGCTTGCCACGTAAACTTTTTTGGCGAGACCGTCTGACAGCATGGAGAATTCAGCGTTCGACACCGAAGAAAACCTGGCTAAAGAACATTAAAGACGACCTTAAGAATCACCTATTATCGGCTGTCGATGCTCGAGACGTCGCCAAAAATCGTCAACAATGGAAGCGAATCGTGAATGGAGTACGAGATCCAGCGGCACTGAGAGCAGCGTATTGGCTGCGAGGGCGACCCCCTCCCCAAGCGCAGGATACGGAATAAATAATATGTAGAATGCCTAAATATCCTTGAAACAGCTAATATGGCAGGCGTGAAGAAAAATACATATCTTGAAGAAACTTGAAGAAATAAAGAAATATAAATAAAGAAATACAATACAGAACTTAAAGAATAATACATATTTCATGGGAGTGATTGAGCTGACGAAGAACCGATAAGATCTGATATTTCGTCTAATCTTATTTCGCCTCTAAAAAAGGCCAACAAGTCAGTATTCAACTAAGTGAAGTTACTTAAACTTGTATCGTAAAATATTGGTGAAGTTTGCAAAAGTTTTGCCGTAGATTATCAGATTTAAAGTTTGTTTCTTACAAAAGGCGCCTGAACAGTTTCTGTAAAGCTGATCTCGCATTCGAGATATCATTTCGGTAGATACTTCGTGTTCTTCTTCTTCGTGATTGCTTTGTCTGATACCGAACGTAGGTGAACATGACTCACTTGGAACTGACTTTCCTGACCTAAAAGGACATAGCTATATTATTCGAATTCGCAGCTTTATTTATATACTAGTTATATACTGTTGCCAGCGGCTTCGCTTAATGTAAAGTTTCGAATCGATTTGTTAATTTAAGTAAATCTTGGCATATTGGGTTATTGGACGTCTCCCCTCAGATTCACGCTACCTATCTCGTAGACGTGCGCGTCTTGTTCCTCGCCAGCCGCGCCTGCTTCCGATATACGCTGATCTTGCTGTGTCAGCAGCCGCCGCCGCCTGCTCGGTATTTCGAGGTCCTTGCACGTGTTACTAATATCATGACATCTTTATATCTATACCACCTAAAAATTTACAGTAAATGGCTAATTGTATTTCTATTTAAAACCCGTGATAAATTAATTTATGTTGATAAGGATATTCTTATTTAATTGGTAATGTCTTCAACTGCCAACTTATTTTTCTTGTTTTTTTTACATATAAGCTGTTATTGTAGCTTAAATATAAAACTTGGATATAATATGCTGTCGCCGACTTTTCTATAGATCTTTTTGAGGCCGATGTTTTTGTCATATATTGTTTTCAAATATAGCAAACCGTTTCGTCAGCGCACGCCAATCACCGGCTCATTTTTTTCTGACTTGATTATTAATATCGTAATTTCGTAATAAAAACCGACATTTAGCACAATAAAATATAGCCTATAGCACTCGCCGATAATAGAGCTTTCTTTAAATGAAAAAACTTTTTAAATCCGATGAGTAGTTTCTGAGATTACCAACTACATACAAACTTACAAACATACAAACTTACAAACATACAAACTTACAAACATTAATTCTTTATAATATTAGTTTAGATTTATTTCAGAATTAGTTTCTCCAAAACGTTGATTTTGACTACAAAAATAACAGGAACTGGATGGCAAAACTGGAGGTTTGATTCGCGATTTACTTGCGCGTATCTTTATGTTTACGTAATTTTTATATAACTGAGATTGGAGTTTAGAATTTTGCTTTTTTCTGCGTGAAGTCCAGCCAATAACTAGTTTATCTTTGTACATTTTTATACCCGCGGACCCTCCCCCCCCCCCATGTGAAAGCTATATCTACGCCCGTGCTCAGGATGATATAAAAATTCTATCAATACCACTCACTTCTCAATCGGTGCAAGCGATTAGAAGTTATGGTAGAATAAAGAAACGGAAAACGTACATAGACGAACCTTGAACACATTACACCCCTTATTTGCTGGGCAGTCTCGTAAAAAACACCTTTTAATTATCCGGAGCATGCTTCAAATAAACACTCTATATATTTTTTTTACGCAGTCGAACTGCGTAACGCAGTCGGACTGTGTTGGGACTGCGGCAGTCCCAACAGACGTGGCTTTCCAAGTTTCGTATAGAATTACATGCCGTAAATGCGTCTTAACGGTCTCCAATTTTTAAAGATTTCTCATACGTACACATATCAGTTTATTTGATCTATGTTTTACGTGATGATGACACAAAAGTTACCATTTCAGTACATGCAACATAACGAATCATAAATACCGAATATCTGTCATATTGGCGACCGACACCTATGAAAATCGGGCACGAACTTACACATCTATCATCTGATACATATTATAAACCTAATAACTTGGTTTCTAGTACTAACCGCATCGCAGTTATCGTTATACATCCAGCCTTTATGTTATAAGTATACTTAAAACACGGTCAGCGAATTTCGAAAATTATTCGTTTGGCATCGTCTACCGCTCTTTATCCGAGCACTAAAATTTTATCGCCAAATGGTCATCCGGCTTTTATATTATACTATCACGGCTATCATTCGCTACTTTCCCTTGGGAGAGATACGCTCGTCCGCCGAGTAAACAAAGCCGTGAAATAAACTGAGCGGATTATAATCGAGAGGTTTAATAAAAGAGTCTTAAATCAGACTGTCATAAACATTTGTTCGTTAGTTTAAAATTATAACAAAGGCGAGAACCCTCTCGTCAATGTTATAATTTTGAAGTAAACTTTGTTAAACTTCGTTAAAAAAATGGGTCTTATTATCAATTTATAAAAGACCACGAATTATAAATTATCAATTTTATTATACATATCCAAATAAATTGCTATTAGTTTAGCCGTCAATGCTATCAGCGCCACCTGCATCTTGCCGTGTCGGATGGGTTTCTAAATCGTTTTATGGAGTTAAGCAACCTAATACTGTTGTAGCGTCTTCACCACAACAAATTGTACACCCCAGAGACTGGCCTGCTAAATAATGTGGCCATTCGCAAAGGCAGAAAATGTTGCCATTCGCAACGGCAGAAAATGTTGCCAGCGGCTCGCTCATAGAGTTCCAATTAAACTTTCTTACGGAGCACACACTGCATTTCAATACTAGCTGCGCCGACCGCGCCCGTGCGCCGCCGACGCGACGGCCACGGGGCGCGGCACTCGCGATTCGATCAATTAAAAATGTAATTAGGTCCATAGGGCCTAATCTTTTTCATCCCATCTATTCGAAAAGGACGACTTGGTTCACCTTTAAGTGCACCCAAAAGAGGTGTTTTCTATAAGAAACTTTATAAGTGCGCCGCAATTATATTTGCGGCTCACTTATTGAATAAGTGCGCCGCAATTTATCTTTGCGCCGCACTTTTTGAATTTGGAACATCTTAGTCTTCAGCGCCGAAGAAATCGAACGCAAATATTGTTTGAATAAAGACTGGCTGGTACGACGGCCCCTAGTCGCGCCGCCGGCTGAATACAAAAAAACAAATGAAATTAAAAACGCGCGAACGTCAATTGTTTTTGTCGCCCGCGTTTTTGTCAATTTTCACGGATTGTAAGAAATTCATCGTTTTGTTTTGAAAAATGAGTTCTTCAAGTGACAGTGAAAGTATATAATAGATTTAACTCCTGAAAGCATTAGAACTGAGGCAAGAAATGTGATTGATTATCTATTACCTGCAAAATCCCGGGAGAAATATATGAAAGCCTATGGAAATTGTATTGAATGGAGAAATGCAAGAGGCGCCAAGAAATTTTCAGAATCTGTGTTTATGGCCTACTTCCAGTACTTAGCCACAACTAAACAACCATCCACTCTTTGGAATACCTACTTAATGTTAAAATCAACAGTCAGTTGTAATAACGACGTAAAACACGCAGAATATGAAATCTACAACAATCTCAATTCCTAATAAAACTGTAATAATAAATATTCATAATTGCGAAAATGTCTCAAATGTTAATATAAGTGTTTAGTTGTTTTACTATTAGATATTATTTAATTTAAATTTAGTTGATACTCTATGTTTTATTAAATAATAATATTACAATTAAATATGAGGCGCCTTTTATTTTCTCATAGAGGGTGATGAAAAGTAGAGTGTATCACTCGGGCGGAAAATATTTTTGGCTCGGGCGCTTTTTTGAATCCAGAGCGAAGTGAGGGATTCCAGAAAAGAATTCCGAGCGTGGTGAGGGATTCTTTAGTAGAATCCTAAACGTAGCGAGGCCCTCGTACGCCCTCGCCGTAAACATATTATTTTGCTCCCTTGTGATACAATCTACTATTTATACTATATATAATTAATGGTAAGATGCTCAGAGATTCTTTACTCTAAAAAAATGCTAAAACAACCTGATAAAGATTTTTAAATGTTTTCAAAAAAACCTTGAAAAAAACGGAAAACACTCATCCACAAAAAATGACAAAACCAAAACTTCTACGCCCTCATTTGTGCTTGCTACCTTCTCTAAATTAAAATATTTTCCTCTGCCGAAAATCGCCATATTTGCAACCTCTAATTTTGACATTTTTGTTGTGTGCTACCTAATGGTATTAGCACGGTTATCTATGAGGGCAACAATGGTTTTGTAATATAATTTCATTTATTTTTAATCTCTGGAGTTTACTATAAATGTTTATTTTATTAGAAAAACCACAAGTCATTATATTATATATTTTTTTACAGCCAAATATCATACAAAAATGGTGCGAAATTATTTCTTGATTTTTGAAATTATTTATTAATTTTAGGAACTGCGAATTTAACAGCTCTGTCAGATATGCTTAAAATTGTCCAATTTGTTTTATGAATTGAGAATATATTTCGGCCAAACAACATGATGCTACACACATTCAACAATGTTACACACATGAACACACAAGCAATAAATTCCAAAAAGTATATTTTTTTAGGTTACCCTTTCATGGTTAACCGTGCAGTCGCGAACACCTCGTGTACATATACAAAGAAAATTGGCAATTTATTTTATTTTTTATCGTGAAGTAGCCATTAGATGTAAAGTAACCATTTCATCTGCGACGCCATTTTAATGGAATTTCATCGAGTGCCTATAAGGTCTTTTCAGGGCAAGGTTGAACTTCTTTACAGTGCTTATGAGACCTACTCGGCCTCACAAAATAGGTTTATAATTGCGCCTTTGGGATAGACTTCGTAAGGGAAGCAATATTATATATTCGTGTCTGTAATTCCCAAAGAAATTTGAACATAGTCGCCCCCCGTGAAAGAGCGCGATTTTTAATGGCGCATCTGCTAAAAGTCACACTTGCGGATTTTTAGACCGCATAAGGATGTGATAATTAAAGAAAAAAACACGAACTCTACCACGTCTACTTGATGAAATCCACTTTCACTAGAAACGGGGATGCCCCAGGTCTGTTAGATCTGGTTTTTAGAACACCCCTCTTCGGCAACAGATTTTCTTAATTCTGTACAAGTTATAAAAAATAATATGTAACAAAATCTAAAGTTTCAGGAAATAATAAGGAAGATTTCTTTTTTATTCATCCCTTTCCCCCCTGAGACGATTAAGACCATTTCCAGGCTGAAGTCGTTTGTCTGTGTGTCTGTCTGTCTGTGTTTGTGTATTCCTCCACAATAGCGCCCAAACGCTTCATCCGATTGAGCTGAAATTTCACATGCGGGCATCGTTTGGTCATGGCAGGAGTTCAAAAGATTGTGGTTGAAATCGGTTTATAACAAAACGCGCTAGTCATACTTCAATCTCGAAATATTCGACTAAGACTTGAAATTCGGTACACATGTGCCTTGTTGGGACGAAATCATATTTTGGTTGGAATATCTGTAATACAAGCGACACAAATAATATAAAATCGAAGACTATCGCGGTTGTTTGACATTATAAATAGGATAGAAAACGAATTTACCGCGTGAAATTTGCGGGCCAGTTGTGTTGCGGGCCGATAAAGGCAACGCAACCGTGATACTCGATACTGTGGACTACGAGCGGAAAATTGGGACGCTCTTAGAAGACGCCAACACTTACGAGAAGGTGAATTACAATCCCACGAGCAGAATTACCAGGCAAACGAGACTTTTAATCGATAAATCTGTCACTTCCCTCCCAGAAATAGCTTATCTCACTAAACCACGTAACGTACAGCCACCGAAATTATATGGCTTACCTAAAATCCATAAGGATAATGCACCATTGAGACCGATTGTGAGCCACATCGACAGCCCCACATATCCTCTGTCAAAACACACCATTAGGAACCATACAGTTTATACAGTTCCTTGTTTGTTTGTTTGTCTTCCACACAAGCAATCCTCCAGCACAACGTTTGCTTTCTTGTATCTTCTACTTTCGACTTGGCTTCGCATTTTGAGTTAGAGTAAGTTATTACGTTATCGCGGTAATTATAAAAAAAGCATTCTGTTTACAATCGTAGACATTTCCCAGGTCACTGGTCGCCGCGACAACCTGGCAATCAAATCGCGGGGCGTTTTTTACACATAATAATGTCTCTCGATCTGTCGTTTAATGTGAAATTAAAGAATAATTAGTTTAAAAGTGATAAAGGTGATACTGTTGGGGACTAAGCGACTGTAAGCGGTGGTTAAGGTGCGGGGACGGGCGTTCGTAGAACACGCCTCCTTCCGTTAGCGTACATACATATACCTATTACTGTCGAGTAGCACCGGGCGATTGATGTCACAGCACTAATGTGCCGGCCCCCGCACCTCAGCCACTGCTTTTATTTACCTCAGTCCCCAATTGTACTGAATCCCGCAAGGCGCAGTGCGTCTAAATACACGATGATGTGCCTTAAATCTGCGCAGTACTGCATTGTTACGCGTTAATTTTTTTGTGTTGTGACTAAACACATACTTTGAGTGCGGAATTAATGCTTGTGCATCGGTAATATGGCGTAAACTTGTTATTTTTTGTCTTCATTTTTATTTTATTTTACTATTGCCATCTATTAAATACGCATGCGACTGTTGTTATATGTAATTGTAAGCTCACTAAATGAAATCTTTGTAACCGCTAGAAAGCAATCTGTTTTTTTTTCTTTATTGATTTATTTAAATTACTGTTTTTTAACTATTAGGTACATTCTAGGCCCTGCTTTATTTAACATCAATGTCGACATACATACATACTCAGACACGCTTATTGAGATTACAAATTGCGAGTGCAAATCATCGAGTGCAATCAGTTCAAAAGATTGTGGTTGAAATCGGTTTATAACAAAACGCGCTAGTCATACTTCAATCTCGAAATATTCGACTAAGACTTGAAATTCGGTACACATGTGCCTTGTTGGGACGAAATCATATTTTGGTTGGAATATCTGTAATACAAGCGACACAAATAATATAAAATCGAAGACTGTCGCGGTTGTTTGACATTATAAATAGGATAGAAAACGAATTTACCGCGTGAAATTTGCGGGCCAGTTGTGTTGCGGGCCGATAAAGGCAACGCAACCGTGATACTCGATACTGTGGACTACGAGCGGAAAATTGGGACGCTCTTAGAAGACGCCAACACTTACGAGAAGGTGAATTACAATCCCACGAGCAGAATTACCAGGCAAACGAGACTTTTAATCGATAAATCTGTCACTTCCCTCCCAGAAATAGCTTATCTCACTAAACCACGTAACGTACAGCCACCGAAATTATATGGCTTACCTAAAATCCATAAGGATAATGCACCATTGAGACCGATTGTGAGCCACATCGATAGCCCCACATATCCTCTGTCAAAACACTTGGCTGGTGTCCTCCAACCGCTTACGGGCAAAACGACGTCTTACGTGAAAGACTCGCGACATTTCGTAAGCATTATTAGAAGCTTAAAACTGGCCGAAGACGAAATAATGGTGAGCTTTGACATCGAATCTTTATTTACGAATTTGCCCATTTCGGAGTGTCTTACGGTGGTGAGAGATAAACTAAGGTCTGAGGACCTCCCTATTAGCTACGGCGACATGCTTCAACATTGCCTGACATCCTGCTACTTTCTATGGAACGGCGATTATTACAAACAAATCGACGGAGTAGCAATGGGATGCCCAGTATCGCCGATAGTTAGTGACCTATATATGGAATATTTTGAGGAATTAGCCATAAAAACCTCCAAAATTAAACCCATTCTCTGGCTTCGCTACGTGGATGATACCTTCTGCATCCTGAAAGGCAACATTCAAACGGTGAAAGAATTCCTGGGTCATCTAAACTCCATACACCCAAAAATCAGTTTCACCTATGAAGTAGAGAAGGACGGCTCCTTACCATTTTTGGATGTCAAAGTGACGAGGAGAAGTGACAATACTCTCGGACATACGGTATATCGGAAGCCCACACATACGGACAGATATTTGCATGCAAGCTCACACCATTATCCCTACCATCTACGTTCAGTGCAAACGTCGCTCGTGAATCGAGCACGCGATCTATGCGACACTGAGCATTTTCCGAAGGAGATGGAACATGTCAATGATGTCCTTAGGAAAAATGGATACGGAAAATATCACGAGACACGCACACGATCTAATACGGACGAAACTCAAAAACCGAGCAGATCAAGAGCATTCCTACCATACGTCAAGGGCGTGACTGATCGAATAAGTAAGATGCTAAACAGATTCGATATAAAAACGATCTTCAAACCGACCCCAAATATAGCTCGATTTTTGAGGCCTGTAAAGGATGTAATACCACTGCAAACCCCGGGTGTGTATAAAGTCGAATGCAGCTGCGGTCTAGCCTACGTTGGACAAACGAAACGGCCCATAGCCACGCGACTGACAGAACACATCAAAGCTGTTAAAAACGTTCAGCGAGAAAAATCGGCGATCTGCGAACATATATTGGATAGCGGAAGTAACCACTGGATGCAGTTTCAAAATCCCATTGTTCTATCCAAGGAACAATTCTACTTTCCTCGCATGATCCGGGAAGCCATTGAAATAAGAAGAACTCCGAACTTCAATAGAGATGACGGCTACAAACTCTCTTCTACGTGGAACCCTCTTCTTAAAATGTTCCCGCCGCCGAACGCCGAACGCAAAGACGTAAAACAGGATACAGTGAGTGTTGTGTGCAAGACGGATCTTAAAAATTCCCGCGCTCCGAGCCCGGCCCCCCACCACCGTTATAACCTACGCAGTGGCGGCAGCGGTTTGCGGCCTACCCGCAAAACAACGGACTGACAGCTCTTCAGTCTACCCTAGACAACGGCGGCTGCAACGTCACCGAAACGTCGGGTCCTACAAAAATTTCACGCGGTAAATTAGTTTTCTATCCTATTTATGACACAAATAATATTTTAAGTCCGCCATATAATAATTAAATAGTGAGGCCTTAAAAGCGCCGACGCTTGCGATGGGTGGCTGGTTCGAAATTCGAATTGCAATTTTATTTTTAAATTGAGTGAGATGACACAAATTTCCATAACGTTGCGTTGCATATTCGGTAAACAGATGCCTTGTTGGGCCGAAATCACGTAAAATTTTGGTCGGAATATCTCTCATAGAGGCGACACAAATAATATTTAAATTCTGCCATATCAAAGAATATAGTACATTATTTTTGGAAAAATACCAATTGAATACAACGAAAAAATCTATATATTGGCGCGTAGAGGGAGGTTGTGTTGACGCAGGGGGGGGGGGGGGCTTGTCTACTTGTTGGGAAAGTCTTGGAATGACTTAACCGATTTTTTAAATATGTATTGATAAAGGCATCCTCTGTATTAATTATCGCTTGGCTATGTTAACTTTGCTATTTAATTTTATATATTTACCACTAGTTGGTGGGAAAAGCAGAAATACATAAATTTAACTAGCAAAGTTAAATAGGCATGTGATGTTACAGGAGCATAATTAATTTAGACGGCACCGCGTAATTACACTTAGTTACCGCTGAAAGTTTTAACTGAAATTCAAATACCTGTAACTTACCTATCTCCATGAATTTTCTTCCATGTTCCAAGCGTAACTGTCATCTTGACGCTAGTTGGCAAATGTCTAGCACGCTTCATGGCACGCGCCTTGGATGTGAGTTATAATTATTATAAAACAGCGCTTAATCCGTCGCTCGGTCTCATACTCAGCTTAAATTGCCGTTAATTAAAACTGATTAGCCTTGGGTAACTTGTGCAGCAATTGATATATCCATATATACAGGTAGAGTTTTTAATTAGTGACATTCTTGTAGTGGGTGAATCATTAAGAGCAAGAAGACAAATTTTGATATTACATTGTTAAAACAAATAAAAACGTTTTTTTATTTTGATTATCGCAGCTTCAGTTTGAGAGGAAAACGACCAGCTGTTCTAGTTGACCAGAGTACAGTCGTGGCAGAAGCTCAAATCGACCTTGATAGGCTAAGTTCCTCTACGAGGAGACCACCGAATGGCCGCCGTGAGTTGGCATCCCAGATGGCACAAAACTTGGCCAACAGCACACACTTTTTTGTCGAGTAGGCCCACCCGGAACCATTAGGAACCATACAGTTTATACAGTTCCTTGTTTGTTTGTTTGTCTTCCACACAAGCAATCCTCCAGCACAACGTTTGCTTTCTTGTATCTTCTACTTTCGATTTGGCTTCGCATTTTGAGTTACAGTAAGTTATTACGTTATCGCGGTAATTATAAAAAAAGCGTTCTGTTTACAATCGTAAACATTCCCGAGGTCACCGGTCGCCGCGACAACCTGGCAGTCTCGCAATAATGTCTCTCAATCTGTCGTTTAATGTGAAATTAAAGAATAATTAGTTTAAAAGTGATTAGTGATAAAGGTGATACTGTTGGGGACTAAGCGACTGTAAGCGGTGGTTAAGGTGCGGGGACGGGCGTTCGTAGAACACGCCTCCTTCCGTTAGCGTACATACATATACCTATTACTGTCGAGTAGCACCGGGCGATTGATGTCACAGCACTAATGTGCCGGCCCCCGCACCTCAGCCACTGCTTTTATTTGCCTCAGTCCACAATTGTACTTAATCCCGCAAGGCGCAGTGCGTCTAAAT
Source organism: Micropterix aruncella (assembly GCA_944548615.1). Lineage (NCBI taxonomy): Eukaryota > Metazoa > Arthropoda > Insecta > Lepidoptera > Micropterigidae > Micropterix > Micropterix aruncella. Next base: position 14,087,324 of record OX155973.1, read on the forward strand.
ACACGATGATGTGCCTTAAATCTGCGCAGTACTGCATGTGTTACGCGTTATTTTTTTTGTGTTGTGACTAAACACATACTTTGAGTGCGGAATTAATGCTTGTGCATCGGTAATATGGCGTAAACTTGTTATTTTTTGTCTTCATTTTTATTTTATTTTACTATTGCCATCTATTAAATACGCATGCGACTGTTGTTATATGTAATTGTAAGCTCACTAAATGAAATCTTTGTAACCGCTAGAAAGCAATCTGTTTTTTTTCTTTATTGATTCATTTAAATTACTGTTTTTTAACTATTAGGTACATTCTAGGCTCTGCTTTATTTGACATCAATGTCGACATACATACATACTCAGACACGCTTATTGAGATTACAAATTGCGAGTGCAAATCATCTTATATTCATTTATCTTATATTAGGATATTTCTAGGCCGCGGTCACCAATCTCCCGAGGGCTACCCTGAGGGATTCCGGTATGACAAACAAAGAAACAATATGTATTTCATACAGCGTGTAGGGCGTGGACGGGGACGGGCGGGGGGGGGGCGCAGAGGAAATGATAGAGGAAAGACTAGAATAGTAACTGTGCAGAGTCTACGACGTATCGGGTTTTTTTTCATGTTGTTTTATTCAGTTATTTGTTGACAATAACAGGCATGAACTTAAATGTCATATACGAGTAGTAACCGCTGCATACTTGTCGCACTTGTCTATTTTTGTTTTTACTTTACTGGCACTTCTGCCTGTGTGTCTGTCTGTATGTCTGTGTATATTCCTTCACGATGGCGCCCAAACGCTTCGTCCGATTGAGCTGAAATTTCGCATGCAGGCATTTGCAGGAATTTGGTCATGCCAAAAGTTGAAAAGATTGTGGTTAAAATCGGTCCACAAGGGGGCGCGCTAGTCAGACTCATCTCGAAATACTCGACTTAGAGACTTAACGTTCGATACACAGATGCGTCGAACCATCATATTAGAAAATAGTCATTTCAATGCCACAAATATCCTACAAAAATACTGCAAATATACAACATTTGCTATCATAATGAATAACTATCGGAAGGGGATCGGCGGGGGGTGGTTAGCCGAAAGGTTGCGAGGAGGAGGGTTTTGGGGGAAGTGGTTCAGGGAGGGGGGTGTACAGGGGTTGGGTTTAAGGGTTTGGCGCGGTGGAGGGGTAGGGGCTTATCTGCTTGCCGAGGAAGTGTTGGGGTGACACATTTGTTTTTTTTAATTCTTGTGTAGTTACCTACCGTATTACGATTAGTTACCAATTTTTGAAATAAGGTTTTCTACTTCGTTTTACTTTTCCGGCCCACCAACCGACCAGTAGGAAAAGTGAACGCGCTAAAAAGAAGTTTCGATATGAAGACGGAAATATCCATTTTGACGTCCCTTAGACGATTGAGACCATTTCCAGATTGAAGTCGGTCTTTGTGTGTCCGTCGTCTTAAGTCGTCTATTTGTATGTATTTCTCCAAGTTAATTTTACACTTAATCTGATTGAGCTGAAATTTAGTATGCAGGCATCATTTGGTTATTTGCAAGAGTGGAAAGATTGTGGTTGAAATCATTCCACTAGTCATATATCAATTTCGAAATACTAGACTTAGAGACTTCATGATGACTTATCGCACCTAATATCATAGTGGCTGTTTCACCTTTGTCCAAAATTACTGACAACCTGCTGTCATCGGCCAAAGGAGAATCCCCAGCCAGAGTAACGTTCTCGTAACTGAAATCTATAGCGTTTCAATCGGTAAATTAAAAAAATATATTATGTACCTTTCACAAATTTCTTGCCAAGCTGGCTTCTTTTTTTGTATATGTTTGTGGTCGCATCTTTGCACTTCACGACATCGATTCGATCACTCACCAAACGTTTCAAAAGCGACTGGAAATGACAAAACAACACAGATTAAGAACACGTAAGGCCATCGCGTGAGTGTATTTGGGGTTACACAGCGGATCATCGTATGCGCTGTGTCCTAAGGAGCTAGGTAGTGCGTAACTAAGACGGAGCTGAGACGTGGCCCAAGCAAATCTAATAAATAAGACTGTTGAAATTTGGTACGCAAATGCCTTGTTGGGCCTTAATTACACTGTGAACACACACTTTGGTTGCAATATCTTCTATACAAGATACACTAATATTATTCAAATTCCGCCATACATTGCTATCACCAAAGTCTGAGCAATCGAACACACCATTCATTGTTTTATAAAGGGATTGTTGGGTTTAAGTTTATATATATATAGAGTGGACTGTGAGGAAGGTTGGTTATTTTAAAGGGATTATAGGCATCATTGTGGAGAGGAAAAGGAATCAAAGTTTACGCACCTTTCTATTTTTCGTGCGATTCCTTGCTGCAATTTCACTCCAAAAATGTCTCCAAATCTTCGGCTGGCCAGCTCACGAACGCGATAATTACTTTCACAGCACGATAACGAGAACACTCACAGGAGCACGTCTGGTTCGGCCGGCGCGTAATTTCTCACTGATTGGGAATTGGGAGGTAGGTAGGATATAAATATATTTTATACGGCATAATAGAAAATGGCCTAACCATTACCCCCGGGCTTAAAGGGTTGCCTTTAAGAAATGTATTGAAATAAGTGCAATATGGTATAACTTAGGTAACTTATAACTATTTTGACATACTAGTCACTGCGTAGGCAATGGGCATAGTTTAATGATAGGACGAACAAAGTTGCCTTTCGACGTCCTAACAGTAGCAACACGAGTAATGCCATCCTTAGAAGTATGCGCTTCCTGTATTATCCCTAACGGCCATGTATACGGCGGAGCGTTGTCAATGATGACAATGACTACTGTTCCCTTTACAATGGGGACGGAAGGAATGTTCCATTTAGCGCGAGATTGCAACTGGTGTAGATACTCGAGGCGCCATCGCTGCCAGAATGATTGAACTAAAGTGCTCAGCAACGAGTGCCTTTCCTGCAGGTTATGGGTTGTCGCTTCTATTACAGGCATTGATGATAAGGGACCTGAACACAAAAAATGTGCCGGCGTGAGAGCTGAAGGCTCTGACGGGTCGCTACTCAAAACTGTGAGCGGGCGAGAATTAATCAACGCTTCTATCTGTGCAAGCGTAGTCAACATCTCCTCGTATGATAATATTTGGCTACCTATTGTTTTAAACAAGTGTGTTTTCACTATTTTAACTATACTTTCCCAACAACCACCAAAGTGTGGTGTAGCTGGTGGTATAAACTTCCAATCGACTCTTTCCTTGGAAAGCTCGGACAAGAGAGGTTGATGAACATTTTCAAGAAATTTATATAAGTCTCTCAGATAAGAGTTCGCGCCTACAAAATTAGTAGCATTATCTGAGTATAAACACTTGACGGGTCCTCGGCGAGAGAGAAAACGCTTGAAGGCTGAGAGGAAACTAACGGTAGACAAATCGGTAACTATTTCAATATGTACCGCTCTTACGGTCATACACGTGAATATACACAGCCATGCCTTGCGAGACTGAACGCCTCTGCCACGATAAGGGGTGTATTTTAAAGGACCTGCATAGTCACAGCCTACGTGAGTAAAGGCCTTTTCAACTTGGTTGACTCGATAGCTTGGAAGATCAGCCATAATTGGAAAAGTCGGACGAGGTTTCGCTTTAAAGCAAATATTGCATTTAAAGATTCGATGACGGATCGAACTTCTTGACGCTAAGATCCAGTAACCTTGCCTCAAAAGAGATATAAGTAACACCGGACCTGCGTGAAAATATTTATTATGATAGTGATCTATAATGAGATCAACTACGTGATCACGACGGGGCAATATGACGGGATACTTTTGATCGTAATCAACCGATGCATTTGACAAACGACCACCAACGCGGATGAGACCATCGTCGTCAAGAAAAGGCTTAAGTTTGATAAGAAGACGAGAACAATTTTTATTATTCCTTATATTATAAATGTCCTCTTCAAAATATTTATATTGGAGAATGCGTATTATTAAGCGCTCGGCTTGTTTAAGGTCCTCTGGAGATGCAATCAGGTTTTCTCTCCTAGGAAGTCTTTTGACAAATCTTAGCACGAACACAACCGTTCTAATTAGTTGACTCCAGGAAGAAATTCTCAAACAAAGCTGATAGACGACATTCTCTTCCCGCGAAGATGTAACAACGGGGAAAGATTTTGGTCGCTCCTCGGGCAACGTCTCATCAATTGATATATCACTAAATTCATTAATCGGCCAATCTGACGGCTTTAACGAAGCCCACGAGGGTCCCTTGAACCATAACTGATGAGTCAATAGCTTTTCGGGAGACAAACCACGAGAGAGGCAATCGGCAGGATTCTCAGAGCCGGCCACATGGAAGAAGATACTAGGCGGATAGTTCTCTGTTACCTTAACGATCCGATTTGCCACAAATATTTGCCATCTATGTGGCGATGAATTCAACCAACATAAGACAACCTTTGAATCAGTGAAGCCATACACACGGGATATATCGTAACGTGGACTATATGTGTCGCACACACGACGGAGCAATCTTGACAATAGCTCAACGGCGCAAAGCTCTAATCTTGCTACCGTGAGTGTCTTTGTTGGCGATAGTTTAGACTTAGCACACACAAGCTGAGTGCTAATATGATCAGCACGAGTGATGTGTAGGTAAACAACCGCTCCGTACGCGCGCTCACTTGCGTCTGCAAATCCCAAGACGTTAACAATCACCCCGGCGCTTACGCCTACGTGTCTAGGTATTCTTAAGCTATTTAAACAGGGTAGTTTTGAACAGAAGTTGTGCCACGATTTTTCAATATGTGGCGGAGGACAATCGTCCCAATCACACTTAATAAGCCAAAGCTCCTTTATTAACAGCTTGGCATAAAGAATAGTAGGAGCCACAAATCCTAAGATGTCCCATAAACGCGCTACTGTCGACAGGATGGCACGTTTAGTGCACTTATTATCAGGAGCGTTGATTTGAAAGACAAAACAATCATCAGACATGGACCACCTTAAACCCAATATCTTATGCTGTATTTGCTTATCGAACTCTACTTCTGAAGTCATTTTGTGGGACTCTGGTATGTTTTCTAATACACTCTTAGAATTTGATGTCCACTTCATTAGGTCGAACTGACCGCATTTGAAAAGCTGAATCAGTTCGTTTACTGTCTCTACAGCTGAAGACTCTTCTGGAAGACTATATGCAATATCATCCATGTACAGAGAACTAGAGATAACTTTAGCAGCCTTAGGATATTTATCTCCTTCGTCGGACGCTAATTGTTTTACTACTCGTAGGGCGTGGTAAGGACTTGGCTTAAATCCGGAGCATACCCTATTCAGCTCAAAGACTTGCATAGGACTGTGGGGACTAAAGCGATATAGAATACGCTGAAATCGACGATCTTCAGGACGCATACCTATTTGTAAAAACATTTGTTTCACATCAGCACAGAAGGCGACCGAAAACAAACGAAAATTCAAGAGTATACAAAATAAATCACCCTGTAGGTTGGGACCTGAGTGTAGTAGATCGTTAAGAGAGTAGCCTGTGCTAGTTGTGCAACTGGCATCAAGAACCGGTCTAAGTTTTGTAGACTTATCTGGTCTGAAAACCCCGTGGTGAGGGATGACATATGAGAGGGTGCTGACACTGCTATCAATAGCCACCGGTGACAAATACCCATCTTCAATATAATCACGTATTACCTTATCATAGGCTTCTCGCAAGGGAGCGCATGATTCGAGTTTTCGTTCAAGGCAAATAAAACGCTTCTCAGCGACCCTTTGAGAATCACCCAATAAATAGGCATCCAGTCGAAAAGGTAAGGCAACGACGTACCTACCGTTAGAGTCACGTGTCGTGGTGACCGAGAAATGCTCCTCACACTCCAGATCATTAGGATCTTGGACTGGTGGAATACATATTTCCTCCAATTCCCAGAAGCGTTTTACAACGACGTCCAGGGAATCTCGAGACACTACTGAGCAGCATGAGACCAAGTCATGAATATGCGTAGACTGAAGCGTGGGCAATGACCCAACGACGACAAAACCTAACACAGTTTCAATAACTGGTGGAATATTATCACACTGGGTATTAACTATCCTACCTGGTAGCAATAAATGTGGAAATAATGAAGCGCCTATTAAAGCCTCGATAGGGCCAGGCGTAGCAAACATTTCATCGGCAAGAGGTAGTGACCTCAAATGTGGAAGCGCGGCCTCGTCTATGGGAACCGACGGCAACTCACTAGTAATACGATCGACAATAAGAGCACTCATGTCATAACTTATACCTAAATTAAACCTAGAAAGGAAAGTTAGATTAACTTTACCTAGAGTAGGTTTATTTAAACCACCTACTCCCGTAACCACTACCTTCGACTTTTCATAATGCTTGAGGCCAAGTTTTTCACAACAGTCATTTGTTATAAAATTGCTTTGAGAAGCCGAGTCTAGGAGACATCTAACAATCTGATTATTCACTACGACTTGAACGGTGGCAAGCGCGACTGTGGTAGTTGTAGCTGACTTGGACCTTTGCGAAAGAGTCGACAACTTGGCGTTTGTGTTACATGTAGCACACAACGTTGCGTCTCCGCGCCCTGCGTCGTTATCGAAGGTTGTCTCAGGCTTCGTGTTAGAAGGCGAAAGCATCTGAGATGACCATCGAACCGACTGAACAGTACCTGAGTTCGATGTGGAACTACTAATTTTATCATTATTATTAAAATGTAACGACGTGTGGTGTTTCTGTTTACACATCGTACACTTCTGATTTGATTTACAGAGACCTGTCTTATGTTTTATACCCAGACAATTTAAACAGGCGTTATTTGCTTTAATATGAGCGAACCTATCAGCAGGTGTCATTTTATAGAACAAAGGGCATTTATAGAGGTATTCATGTGTTATATTATTGCATAAACACTTTAAATTTTTCTGCTCATTTGAAACATATGATTGAGGGCTTGGCATTCGTTGGTTCGAACTAAAACGACTAGCTTTGCTGTTCATATTGATAGTGGTCCTAGATTGGACATTACAGGTTTGATAAACTCGAATCTGAGTCCTCACGAAATCAACTAATTGTGAAAATGTAGGTATTTCTACATCACGAACCTGCGATTCAAAACCTTTGATTGTATCTGTATCGAGTTTTTTCAACGTTATATGTAGCAACAAATAATCTGCTAAATCGTCCAATTTTAAATTCTTTAGTGCACCAACAGCGGTGCTCACCCTATCCATAAAAGACTGAAAATTAATTTGTGACGCTCCTCCATTTAATTTAAAGTTCAAAATCTGCTCTACGTGAGCCGAAGCCAAAAGACGTTTGTCTTCGTATCTATCAATTAAAGTTTTTAGTATTAAAGAGTAATTCTGACCATCTGGAGTGATACCTGAAATCACGTTTAAAGCTCCTTGCGATAATTTACTCATCAGATAATACACTCTCTCGTCATCTGTAAGCGACGTGTTATCGTGGATTAGAGATTTAAAGTTGGCATAAAACAGCGGCCAATTCTTTACGTCCCCGTTGAAAGACATAATTTCCAAAGGTGGAAGTCTAGGCTTTATCGCCTCACGACAAGTGTCAGTATCCCTACTGGAAGTCGATATTTTTTGCTTAACAGACAGACGGTCAAGAACACGCTTACATGTACAATACATGTCCTCAAATGAGGTAAATGTGTCGTAACACGGCGTCGCGGTTGAGTCAGCTCTAATCTTTAAAATATTATAATCATCTAAAACGGCACGAAACTCTGACCGTATATCTGCCATAGAAATAGATGCATTGAGAAATGGCTCACTTGTTCTTTCGGTAGTGCCTACATTCTTTGATAAATCAAATATTTTTTGCATTCTCTCAAATAGAGCATTACGTTTTGCACGTGCTATTTGTAACTTAATTGCATCCATGCTAGCTTCCTTATCGGGATCACGAGACATTTTATAAGGATTTATTTATTTATCGTCTATACAGCTATGAATGGATGACAAGTAAACAATCCAATATTTTATAATATACTTTGACAAATTGTTATCAACCAAACAAATTTGCAAACAATAACAAATATATAATTTGATAATAAACTATTAATTACTCAGATATTTTATGTAACTAAACAAGTTTAAATTCAGGAATAATAATTATAAAATATTACGATCCCTTTTTAAATATAATTTATATAAATGAAAGTCCCATAACTGGTAACTTCACCCTACCGAACTTCACCTAAACCAAATTCGTAAACAAGATATTATTATGTTATTTTGTTTCCTTATCTAGCCAGGGGAACCGGTTTTTTTCAATAAACGGTTGCAATCCTACAAACGTAACGTACAGTGTCTCTATAAATAATGAGACAGTAACTAATATTTAACAAAGATTTATAATATTGTGAGCGGCTAGCTTTTGTATGATTTGATGACAAATTTATAACAATTTAACAATTAATAAACATAAGTAATCTACTGTAAACAAACAAAATAGGTATTTTATTTTATGTAGGACAAATATTTTATTCTATATAAATTACGGCTATCAACCATTCAGCTCAGCTGAGCAAGTATACCCATGCAAAATGCAATAAGTATATGTACTATACTCGCGGCATAAAGTGTGAACTCTGCAGTAATTTAATATGCCGGGTGTACCTACGTGTAAAACAAAGTACCCGCCGTTTGAATTTAATTAATGTGGGCAGATCTGTATTTTTTACCAAGTTTAAACAGCTTAACACGAATATAATGTTTTATTATGTAGATATGTTTAATTTTACAAATGATGTCTATAAATAATAATTATGTGAATATGAATCTCCTACATACGATATTCCAAAAGGCAACCCGTAATGGCGGAAGTATTTATTCTGTTTTCGTACTCAAATGGACAAAGTATTTTAAATCCGGCTCGAAGGACCAAAATGTTGGGTTTAAGTTTATATATATATAGAGTGGACTGTGAGGAAGGTTGGTTATTTTAAAGGGATTATAGGCATCATTGTGGAGAGGAAAAGGAATCAAAGTTTACGCACCTTTCTATTTTTCGTGCGATTCCTTGCTGCAATTTCACTCCAAAAATGTCTCCAAATCTTCGGCTGGCCAGCTCACGAACGCGATAATTACTTTCACAGCACGATAACGAGAACACTCACAGGAGCACGTCTGGTTCGGCCGGCGCGTAATTTCTCACTGATTGGGAATTGGGAGGTAGGTAGGATATAAATATATTTTATACGGCATAATAGAAAATGGCCTAACCAGGGATAGAACATCATTCAAGTTGTGCCAATAAAATAGCCGATATATTTTTAAAAGTAGGGCCACCTCATTAGTATTAGAAACTGGCTCATTAGCAACTGGCTTGTAAAAGAGGGAAGACAAGGAGTTTTAAAAATATTGGACATTATAATCTAACCCGGACATTTGAATATTTTGAATCTTATATTATATTATGTTATATTATTATTATTATTTTGTTTATTATTATTATTATTATTTTTTAACGTAGATTAAGAGATAAATTGTTATAGTTTTAACACTATTTTATCTTAGTTATAAGTAAAATGCACGGCTATTTTGTTTAAACTCTTTTTCTAGTTTTTACTATTTTAAATTGTTTTGTTTTTTTTCTGATTTGAATTTATTTGCTGACATTTTAATTTTCTACTTCTAACTTTAATTTAATTATTTAATTTAAGTATTTAGTCATTTTTTAATATGGTTTTGCAATTCTATTATTTTGTGCATACATGGAATATATGCCATTTTTATAAACACCGTATTGTTGCAAGCACATTCAAAAATAAATGTTTACCTTAGAACAGGTCCCGGCCTAGTTAGGTGACGTTGCCACTAGACTATGCGATGTATTCTTTTTTCTGCTTTCGATTCAATTTTGTAGGTATTTTTATGCATAATTCCTACGCTGAAATTGTTTACTGTTATTTTTAATATTTGCATTACTTATATATAAATATAAAAAATAAATTATTACAATAACTTTTGGCCTTGAAATTTAAATACTGAACAAACTTATTTTTTATATTTTGTAGACCGTTAATATGAATATAGGTAAACCATATTGGCGAGGCAAACTCAAGATGTGATCGAAGAAAAGCATTGTACAAATTACTTCAACATTAGTGAATGGTTTCGATGCGCGAATTAGGAAACCAATTCTATAATGCGATTTCTCGGAAATTTCTGCAATATGTGCACAAAAGTTTAACCCGTCGTCCGAAGACACAGCTAGGCCCTTGATAGAAGTAGGTTATTGAGAACTGTAGATTGTGTGTATAACTCCCCCAACCATTACTCATATGCCATATCAATAATAATATTATAAAGAAGTAATGTTTGTAAGTTTATATGTAGGTGATAATCTCCGAAACTACCTATCTCATTTTAAAAATTCTTTCGTTAATGGAAAGCTCCATTATCGATGTTTTCTACAGAAAATACTTTTTTGAGATACATAATGGTTTTCGATAAAAAATCATGATATTTGAAAATCAAGTCGGAGAAAAATAAGCTGGTGAGTTGCTTTATCGGCGTGCGCTGACGAAACGGTTTGACATATGTGAAAACAATTTATGACAAAAACATCGGCCTTAGAGAGATCTATAAAAAAGTTGCCGGCAAAATCTATCCAACTTTTATATTTAAGCTACAAAAACTGCTTTTATGTCTCAAAAGAAATTTAAAAATAAGTAAGCAGTGTCTATTGAAGACATTAGCAATAAAATATGAATTGTTATCAAAATTAATTAATTCATTATGACAAGTGGTTAATAAAGTTAAAATTTGTCATTTACTCTAAGTGTTTAGGTGGTATAGTTATAGAGATATCATGAAATTAGTAACGCTTGCAAGCACCGCGAAATACCTAGCCGGCGGTGCAGTGGCGGCGGCTGCTGGCCCAGCAAGGTTAACGTTCAGCGGAAGGCGGTGCGAATGGCGAGGAAAAAGACGCGTACGTCTACGATATAGGTGGCGTGCATCTAAGGAGGGACGTCTTGCACTATATATCAAAAGGTAGCATCTAAAAAGGCAAATAAATTTTACGCGAAGCGAAGCCGCGGCAACAGCTACAGGTCCCGCAACGAGAGCTGGCACGTTCACAGTACTCACACTAATGCAATGTCGTGACGCGCGACGTGACTTTCACTTGATGCGCATCATAAACAGTCTTTCCGTCTCTCTCGCTCGCGCACTGTATAGTGACATTGCATTAGTGTGAGTACTGTGAACGTGCCAGCTCTTATCGCGTGACCTGTAGTATCATATATTCACACATTGCATGATACACGTAGCAATATCGAAGATATACCTCAGAACTCTAAAAATCAAATGCAATTTTTTTTACAGTTTTTCAAATTGCATATCAAGAATTATCTCCACTTGTTATTAATAAACACACTTTAAACACAGACGATACCCTAATAACTGTTAGTAGTAGGCTATGCAAAGTCATCAGGTACCGAAATAAGTTTGAAGTAAAACACACGGAGAAGAAAAATCGGCATTTAAAATAGAAGATCGTCTTATCGATGGCAGATATATTGCAACACAGACGTCCCGCCTTCGGGGAGTCATAAATCTCCTTCACATATTAGAGGAATCTCGGAGGAGCTATTTATTACTCAGATAGGCCTAAGCCAGGCGAAGTGCCACTCACGCGTCTATTGCGCATTATGACCGACATGCAGCAGTTTCAAATGGAAAATAATCTATCACGTTCGCGATGATGTGTAGGGCGTTGTACATCTATCGCTAAATGACAATTTCTAGATATCTCTAATCTAGGATTTTTTAGTACTCTCGATTATATAGCCGGCAGGGATTATATCTGGTCGCAATTGGAAGTAAAAGCGTGAGTGTAAGCCCGCTGGGTAACACACCTGGTTATCTCGCGGATATGGGGTTGGCCTCTTACGGGCATGTGGCGGAGCTTGACGGTGGACTGTTTTGTTCAAGTCTTCTGAGCCCACTTCAAGGGAGATAGAACGACTAATCGTTAAAACTTCCTGAGGTGACGGGTTCGCCCGTTGTAGTTGACAACTCTATTTACAGCCGGCAGTGGATCGCAACCCCATGGGGGTCGAAAAAAGACTTCCGAGGGGTCACAAGCTATCTAAAACTAAAAACCGAAAACGATAGAAAATCTTTATTATATATACAATATGCAAACATTTACAGCTTCAGAAGAGAAACATATTTATTACGTGTTTTTTACAAGCTTTCTATTTACCTTGCAATGTTTGTCCGTAGGTATGTTTGTTTAGGTCAAATGTTTAGGGAAATTTTGCATGCCCATTCAAATACAACAGCCCGTTCTAAGTTTTACCAAGACAGGACTGCGGCACTTAGGGTTGGTTTCCAACGAGATAACTCCTCAACGGTCAACAGCACAAGCACAACATTTTGTATACGTATACAATTATGGTATCCCGCTCTAACTATCATCATGACATGGCTGCTGCACTAATAAAACATATTGGAGTCGGTTTTTTTTTTTGTTAAAAATTTGTGTTATTTAAATAATGTATTTGATATTAAAATTTGTTTTGGAATATTTTTCCTTTACATGATGGAATTTAATATAAGTATATGTATATTTTGATTTATAAATGTATATGTTAGGTTTTTATTTGTTGACACTTTCATTTAGTTTTTTTTCGCTCATGAAATTTATTAAATTTTTTAATGACATTTTAAGCCTGATTATCTTGATAAAATTTGTAGTTTATTCGATTAAAAATAATATCTTGATTATAGATTATTTAAATTTAACGGTTTGTTGAAATTCTTACATTGACTCTTGTTGATAGAATGGCATTGCAGTGATTTATTACATTTTAATATTTCGAATTTATCACTAATCATACATTAAACAACGACATCTCAAATCTACTGTATAAAACTAAATATAAAATTGTTGATTCTGTCCTTTATAAGAAAGCTTTTGGTAATTTCTATATTTTATTAATGTCTAGTATATAAGTATTTACAATCCAGAAAGATTTTAGAAATAAAGTGAACTGAACTGAAGTAAATAAATTTAATATGAATAAACGTTATAAAATAGAGTCATATAAATACATGTTATTTAAATAATTATTATTTATCAGTTTCAAATATTATTCAAGAGCATCAGAGATGAATCCAATTCGCCCTTGAATAGTGTAAGTCTAAAAATAAATGAAATAATATAATAATGAATACATATTGCTATTATTATGTTACAATAACAGTGTACTATATAGAGATAAAGATGCTTTATTTCCTTACCGATCCACATATTCTATACGCGTTTGTGATTAACAATTAGTGCAATCAGTCGTATAAATATACACCATTATACGAATTAATATGGGTGATCTTAATGATAATCTGTGTATTCAATTATCCCAGTTAGATTAGTTTCAGACCAATTAAATCTAATGCTACAAGTGAACTGTGATTTACAGGTCTGTGAAACCCGAATAATACGTTTATTCAGATGGATAGTGAGGTAAGGGATCGCATAGGATGAATAAACATAATAGTTATAGTCCTTGTATTATTCCATTCCACTTGGGCAAAACTGCTTCGGAGTAGGGATGGACATCGATGACCGATCTATCGAAAACATCGGTGGTTAGAGATCGATGTTCGATGTTTTTTACATCATTACACTACATTACATTTTCGTCGCTAAGGGCAGGACTCTGGCCTTAGGGCTAGTTTCCCCCCAGGAATCAATCTTCTGGCGCTCCTGGACGGTCTGCGCACCGCGCGGCGTAAGCCAATCGATTGTGCACTCTGACTGACAGTCGGGGGAGTCTGGAAGCAGTACTGTTTCCTACAGAGCGGGGGTGGTTGCGGACCTTACGGCGACTGCTCTTGAAACGACCATCGGCTACCTGATCCTGGGTGAATAGCCGGGCAAAGGATGCCGTGATCCGCGATAGATTTGGTATACACCGAATCTGAATGGACATGCAAATGATACAGTAGAATGGACATGCAAAATTTCCTGTCTGTGCTGTTGACCCTTAAGGAGTCCTCTCGTCGGGAGCTAACCCTGGGTGCAGCAGCCGTGTCATGGTACAACTTAGAACGGGCTATCATAACTGAATAAGTATACAAAATTACGTGTCTGTGCTGTTGACTGTTGAGGAGTCTCCTCGTCAGGAGCCAACCCAGGGTGTAGAATCCGGTCATGCTTACCATAAAAAAATGTATTGTCATCGGAATTAAACCAACATGTAAATTTTCAACTACTTATGATAATATTTGAGGAGTTCCCTCAATTTCTCATGGAACACATCATCAGAACAGGATTTTTATAAAAAAGGGACCAATCTGTAAGTTTATCCTTTCAAATAAAAAAATAACTTTCTAAATCGGTTTATAAATAGCAGAGTTCTGAGGTATCAGGCATTAAAAAAATGATACAACCGAATTGATAACCACCTCCTTTTTTTGAAGTCAGTTAAAAATATAAAATAATGGAAATATATCACGATTTATTTCGGCTTATGAAATTTTAAATTGATGAATGGAAAATCTGTCGGAGTCAAATACGATCGTTTGTTTAAATTTGACTTTCAAATTAGGTATACTTCATAAAAAGTTACCCGATTTGGTTCTTGTATTTAAATGAACGTCCACAACTTATGCCATCATTATTCTTTCCAGCAAAATTCGCCTCATTATTAAAGGGACTCGGCCGTTTGGGATATATAATAAACGGAAAACTTTGCGAACCTCGGTAAAAATCCCTTTGCAAGTCAAAATAAACACTTTGAAGTTTGCGCTAAGCCCTCTAGGACCATCTCGCCGAGTTTTTAAAGCTAAAGCTAATAACTCGTGGCACAATCGATGTTTAGCTCAGCGATGAAGTTAAATAATACTGAAAATCAAGACGACGCTTAAAGACCGAAAAAACGACATCAAAATCAAAACGACGTCCACTCTCGCGCTACCTGTCATTGCGGGCGTCCTGCCCATCGATTTGGAGGTTTTGGAGCGCGCAGCGTTGGCGCGGTGTCGTCGGGGAGGACCAGTGGTCTTTCATGGTCTCTCGGTTGACCCGGCGGGGTATCGAGCTGGGGAGTTTGCCCGTGAATCCCGTGAGTTTGGGAGAATCCCTTCGTGTTTGGCAGGAGAGGTTGGACGCTGGCGGCACGGGCCGCCTCACCCACTGCTTCTTTCCGTCGGTAGATGCGAGAATGAAAAATGCGTGTTTTCTGCGGTTCGATCACCATACCACCCAGCTGGTCGGGAGCCATGGGGAGTTCAAAGGCAAGCTGTCTGACTGTGGACTCTCCCGTGACCCCTGGTGCGTGTGTGGGCATGGACTTTAAACGGCAGAACACGTCATTTGGATATGCCCAAAGCTCTCGACCGCACGGGATGAATTGGTGCGTGAGGTCGGCGCGTGCGCCAAGCGCCTACCGATATGGTATGCGGATCTGGTCGAGTGTGGGCGTTGTTTCGGCGCGTTCCGATGCTTCGTGTAGAAGTGGGTTTCCCTTTGGGAGGAGTTGAGGCTTCCGGGAACCCCAGTTTTGGGGTCCCCCACCCCCCCGACACCAGTGGCTAAATGCGAAGGCCACTTCCGGCCCGAAGTGCCCGTCTATGTGCCGTCCCCCAAACCGCCCCCGCGGGCGCGTCCCCTGCCTGAGGACCTTGGTTAGGCCGTCCCCCACGAGACCGCCCCATGACCCATACGTCTACATACCCCCTCACTAACGACTTAGTCCCCCCGACATCCTGTCTGTGTTTGGTAGCCTGTCTTTCGTTTAACTTCAATTCTGTTTTGTATTTATTTTATTATTATTTTTACGACTATTTGTTATCTTCTTTTGTTGTTATCTTCTTTTGTTTTTTTTATACTGAATAAATGGGTTCTCAGGGTGGTACGGGGGGGGGGGGTGGCTACCTTTCTTTACCCCCCGCGCGTATACCCTTCTGGTACGCGCGGGGTGTCGTTGTATGATAATCCCGGGCAGATAAGACGACCACCCTCGTTATAACTGCCCGGGCGGTGGGTGGGTTCTCCACCCTCACCTGCCGCCTTGAAACCACTAAACTGTAGAATCAGGTCATGCTTAGCGTAAAAATAAATACATTCTCATTGTAATTGAATCAACACGTACATTTTCAATTTCATATGATAATATTTGAGGAGTTTCCTCAATTCCTCATGAATCCGATCATCAAATCTGGATTTTGATAAAAATGGGACCAATCTGCAAGTATATCCTTTAATATAAAACCAGATTTTTTAAAATCGGTTCATAAATAGCAACGTTCTGAGGTAACAAACATTAAAAAAAACGATATAACCGAATTAATAACCTCCTCCTTTTTAAGGTGGGTTAAAAATACATATAATTCAAATTAAAATAATGAGAAGGAAAAGAAGATTAATTTACCTATTCAAATTAAAATGTCATTAAAAATATGAATCACAATAATAATAATAATATTAGTCGCATTCCATTAAAAACAAATGGAAAAAAAATAAGAAATAGAAAATATATAAAAGAAATTACAATTTATAATCATTTTAATTTAAAATCAATTTATACTACTTTAATAATACCGCCCTTGTGTAAATGTTTGTAAGTCTTTAATGGTGTAAAAAGTATTTTCTACACAATAGGAACTTTTTAAACTTCTAATATGCTTTTATTTTCAATGTCTTAAGAAGTGAAGTTAGTATATTAAAAAATATATACCAGAGTATTCCTTGCCTTGTCTCTCTACTTTTATTTTTTCTCTCTGTAAGATATACATTTATTTATTAACCGACTTCTAAAAACGGAGGAGATTATCAATTCGGTTGTATTTTTTTTAATGTTTGTTACCTCAGAACTCTGCCATTTATGAACCGATTTGGATTTTTTTTTTCGAAAGAATATACTTACAGATTGGTCCAATTTTTATCAAAATCCTGTTCTGATGATGGGATCCATGAGGAATTAAGGGAACTCCTCAAATATTATCATATGAAATTGTAAATTTACATGTTGGTACATTTTCGATGACAATTCATTTATTTTTATGGTAAGCATGACCAGATTCTATACACTGGGTTAGCTCTCGACGAGGGAACTCCTCAACGGCTAACAGCACATACCCCAAATTTTGTATACTCTTTCAGTTATGATAACCTGTTCTAAATTTTATCACGACATGGCTGCTGCACCCAGGGTTGGCTCCCGACGAGGGAACTCCTCAACGGTCAACAGCATAGACACAAAATTTTGTATATGTATTCAATTACGACAGCTCGTTCAAAGTTTTACCATGGACTGCGGCACCCAACTTCTCAAAGGTCAACATCACATACAAAAAAATGTATACGCATTCAATTATGATAGCCCGTTTGATGTATCACCATGACATGGCTGCTGCACTTATAAAAAAAATTGAAGTCTGTTAAAATTTTTCTTTTTGTTAACATTTCGTCTATTATTACTAGTCGGAACGTCGGAAACTTTTACTTTACGGTATCTTTCCTTGTGTAAATTCTTTAGTACACTGAAAAGGTACAATGATATAAATGTTAGAATTTTCAGTCGTTTAATAGTATTTCTACAGGTTTCTATAGGATATGTATATACAGGACTTATTATGTCTCCTCTCCTCCCTTCCCACCTCCTTCTATATGTGTTTTTTTATGTTTGCTAAGTGGAAACGTGTAATTAGCTTTGTACTTGTAATTTAATATTTTTTTACCTAATGTATGCGGCTGTATGTTTAATAAATAAATTTTTGATTATTTAAAAGACTCCATTTTAGTATGTTTTTAGGCCCTTAATTAGACACCAAATAAAAATGGAAAACAGGCCATTGACATCATACCTAATGTCAAAATGACGTCAATGTAATGTCAAAAGCAAACACAGTCGTAAGTACATGTTGATTAGAGAATCGCATACATATTGCCGTAAAATTGTAAAAGTTTGCTTTCTCGAATGCTTTTTTTGCTTCAGTGATTTTTTTGATTCTTGATTACAGGCGAACTAGTAAATATATAAGATATATGAATGTTTCTATAGAAAATCCCCTTCATATTTTTTTAATTTAAGAGATTATTTGACATGAAAACTGAGTTGAAAATAATGTACTTTTTCGGGTTGGACTTTGGTTTACAAGGAAAAGAATTTTTACTTCAACTTTAGGATATTCAATATCATATTCTCAATACCTGAATAAAAAAAAAGTTTTAGATGATTTTCAATTCAGTTTTACGTTTAAATAATCTTCCATAAATTAAAATCTATTCATTTCCTAAACAAACCTAATCTTATGTTTTTTTAACGTTTAGTTTATCAGAATCACCCATTGAAACATTTTTTTAGGTCTCAAAAACCCTGTATATTACTATCATGTGCGAGTGATCACCCATCTTGTTCTCACCCATCTTGTTCAATAATCCTAAGTGGGGCACTTTACCATGTGTAAAAATTATTGCCGATTTTCTACATTTACGAGCAGTGTAACGTCCGAACGTTTATTTTATGTCTCTCGCGTGCGATACTAAATCCAAATTATGCCAATATGATTACAAATATATAAAATACCAAAGGAATCTGTTAAGGCGAATACCGCTGTTGTAGTACAAATATACTTCTGCTGCGATATCCAGCTGTATTTTCTTATTTTGTCACATTTCACATGTAATTGGTTAGATTTTCGGGCAAAACATGTATTACCTGAGGCTGTACACTTTAGAGTTTCAGCTACTATGGGCGAACTCATCACCCCCGGAAGTTATAAAGATAACAGATAATTCTTTCTCCCAATGAATGAACGCAGGGACTTAGAGGACACACACAGTCCAGAGTCTAGCGTATTTAGGCTGTGGTAAGTTCTTAAATCCTTTTTTTAAATTTGTTGTGTGGGGCTTTTCCAAGGTCTTTATGAGCCTTGTAACACTGTCACCATTGCTGATCTATTGTGTTCGCCACCTACTATAGTTCTGCGCTAAGCCTCGTGTCATTTAAGAACCGCAACAGGCTTTTGGCTCCAGATTGTTTTACCTCCTCAGGTTGGAGGTAATGACCACCCAAGTGGATGTATCTTTTACGCATCAGCGGGCCACACCCGCACATAAGGTGCAGGGGAGTTTCCTCTGCTTCTTGGCAGAACCTGCACATTTTTGTGTCTCGGAGCTTGAGTTTGCAAATGTGTTTGTTGAGGCCACAATGCCCTGTGAGCGCCCTCACCAGTATGCGTAGATTGTTCCTATTTAGCGATAAGGCCTCACGGGCCGTCTTAGGGTCGTAGGCCGCGCTTTGGATTGATTCGACCCCGGCGCGTTGTTCCAGTGGTTGACGGATTGTTCTTATCATATTTGTTTGAGAATTAGGTTTGCAAGGCTTTTTGGTACGCCACAGTAAGGTTCAGGGCCGTATAACGTTCCCTTTGCTTCCGTCTTAACAAGTCGTAGGCTTTTCCATTTCCCTCGATTCCTGCATGGCCGGGAACCCATCTTAAAATTACCCTGTTCTTTTCGCCCAGGGAATTCAGTAGTACATAATACGCAGTTTTGCACTAGCTTTAAATTAATAGTATTTGAGGCTAGTGCCATAAGAGCTGCCTTGCTATCCGAGTCGATATAGATACGGTTCTTAAGTCCTTACAACTGCAGTTCAGTGAGTTACAAAAACCTTTAGAGTGGTAAACAACAACTACAGGTCTTACGAATGCGATTTAGCGCCATGAAACGTGGAACAGCTTGCTCTCCGACAGTGATCCAGCCGCAGTCTTCAAGCAATGGAAGAGATGGCTTGGGAAGGTTAGGTTAGGTTAGGTTTCCCAAACACATATCTGTCAATTATGAAAAAGATTAAAAAACTTTTAAACGGTATTTAGTGTTTTAACCGACTTCAAAAAAAGGAGGAGAACTCTGCCATTTATGCACCGATTTGGAAATTCTTCTCTTTTTGAAAGGATATATAATACTTACAGATTGGTCTTATTATTATCAAAATCCTGTTCTGATGATGGGATCCATCAGGAATTGAGGGAACTAATCAAATATTATGACATGAAAGTGAAAATGTACATATTGGTTCAATTCACATGACAATTCATTTATTTTTATGGTAAGCTTGACCTGATTCTACACCCTGGGATGGCTCCCGACGAGGGAACTCCTCAACGGTCAACATCACAGACCCCAAATTTTGTATACTCATTTAGTTCTAAGTTTTATCATGACATTGCTGCTGCACCCAGGGTTGGTTCCCGACGAGGGAACTCCTCAACGGTGAACAGCACAGACTCAAAATTTTGTATATGTATTCAATTACGACAGCCCGTTTTAAGTTTCACCAAGAACTGCGGCACCCAGGGTTGGCTTCAAACGAGGGAACTCCTCAACGGTCAACAGCACATACATACAATTTTGTATACGAATTCAATTATTATTTAGTTCTAAGTGTCATAATGACATGGCTGCTGCACTTATAAAAAAAATGGAGTTGGTTTTTCTTTAAAGTTAAAATTTTGTCTATTATTATTGTGATGTGTTCCCTGTCAACATATTTGGTAGTGGCACCTTATGATATGAAGCTAAAGTGCAGAGAATTGAGTCAAATTTTTGGTTTACGGGTAGATGTTCAGGGCATACTATTCCCTTCACAATTTCCTTCACGAATGCAGCATCTACTGCTGTTCGCAGATCGCGTACGTTCACTGAAGCTAACGATATAGGAACCTTCCATAGATCGTGCTTCAGTTTTTTTTTACATCAATATTCCTTGCTCTATCATATCCGGCTATCAATACACGCAAGAATTCTCCGTCAGTCTTCAAAACTTGCTTTTGATTCTTGAGAAATTTTCTCATTGTAAAGATCACTTAAAGTGGATGACATCTTTATAAAAAACGTTGCTTGGTAGCTAACTGTAAACGAGTCAGTTAGACTTGTGTCTGGGACTTGGACGCTGGCCACTTGGTGACGAAGTTCTCTAGAACGTAGAGGCGTTCGTCGTGAAGTTGCATAAGCTGCGGTAACAGCTCGTAAGGATCCAACGCTTTACCGCGAGACAACTAGAGCTGTCGTCTACAACGGGCGAACCCGTCACCGCAGGAAATTTTAACGATATTGATCGTTCTGTCTCCCGTGAGGTGAGCGCTGAAGACTTAGGACAAAAACAGTCCGCCGTCAAGTTCCGCCTCATGCCCATAAGAAGCCAACGCCTTACCGCAAGATAGCCAGGTAAGTCACCCAGCGGGCCGACACCCACGCCCTTACTTCCAGTTGCAACTAGATTACTCCAGTCTCCCGACTGGTTACGGGTTCGAGGTCGCTTGCGCGATCCTCTTCCTGACGTAGCGGTGAAACTGTGTCTACCGAATATATCGCGGACCACGGCATCCTTTGCCCGGCTGAATCACTCGGTATCGGGTAGCCGATTGGTCGTTTTAAGAGCAGTCACCGTAACGTGAACAACTACCCCCGCTCTATAAGAGACAACTTGGGTTGTCGACTACAGCGGGCGAGCCCGTCACCTCAGGAAGTTTTAACGATTAGTCGTTCTATCTCCCTGTAAGTGAACGTAGAAGACTTGGGGACAAAACAATCCACCGTATAGCTACGCCACAAGCCCGTAAGAGGCCAACGCCTTAACCGCGAGATAGCCAGGAATGTTACCTGGCGGGCCGACACTCACGCCTTTACTTCCAATTGTGACCAGATTAGTCTGGTCTCTCGATTGGAGACTCTCTATAATAGACAGTCCCTACTGTTTCCAGAATCCCTCAACTGTCGGTCAAAATGCACAAACGATTCTCTGGCGCCGCACGGTGCGCAAACCATCCAGGAGCGCCAGAAGATTTAGTCCTGGAGGAAACTGGCCCTCAGTTTGAAGTGAATCCAGCGGGGCGTCCTTACGCCCATTCTACCAGATTCAAAGTCGCATATTCGAAGCCACTTGCGCGGCCTCTACCTGACGTTAGCGGTAATTTATAGATTTAATTTATCGCGGCTCTGTGGCGCCCTTTGCTCGTCAAAGTCACTCGGGATCGGGTTGCCATCGGATCGTTTCTAATGATTGGTGATGCCAGGTCAACAGCTATCCCACTCCCTAGGAAGCATACGCCTCTAGACTCCTCCGGTTATTCAGCGGATTGCGTAAGCGTGGCTGACTTAGCCTGATACGCGAACCAACCAGTTCCGCCCGAGGTTTTCTCCCTAATCCACTCTTCTGATCCCATCCGCCTTCGATAGCTTCGATAGATCCCATCCGCCATCCAAGCCGACTATCCCTTAATGCCTCGAAATCAAATTCAATTCATTTCTCTCTTCGGCCTTCCCGAGATAACGTCATTAGCATCCGCTATGGTGAAAATGCCCTTGAAAATGTTGACCATATAAAATTTTGAGGTATCCATTTAGACAATAAACTCCAATGATCAACTCATTTGGATAAATTGAGTGGAAAATTAGGTAGTGCCACGTTTGCTATTAAAAAAAATAAAATATTGTGCGGCTTTGAAGCCGCAAAGTCTGTATACTTTGCATATTTCCATTCCTTACTAAGTTATGGTCTCATGTTTTGGGGAATGGCGGCAAATTCGGTAAGAATCTTTAGACTTCAAAAAAGAGCGATTCGCAATTTATTTACCATATCATCGCTAACATCTTGCAGGCCGTATTTCGTTGAATCTGGTATCATGACAATGTATGCCGCTTATATATACCAGGGTGTTATGTACGCACGAAAAAATATCAGCACCACTCTAACAAATTCGGATGTTCATTCGCATAACACGCGACAAGACTTGCGTCTTTGCAAAGTGCGACTAAGTAAGGTTAGAAATAGTTTCCTGTATCAGTCCAATATTTTTTATAACAAGATTCCATTGTGCGTCAGGGGTCTTGGAGACGTTCAATTTAAGAGCAAGGTCCAGGATATGCTTATTAAGAACCCAATATATTCTGTTAAGGACTTTGAGAGTATTGATTTTCCTAATCTTCCATATTTATTTATATTACAATCTTTTCTTATTTTTTATTTTTTTTTATTTTCTAATTTTGATAATTTGCATTGCTAAATACAATCGTTGATTATCAAAGATGAACTATAATATAAAAAATTATATTGACTATTTCTATTGCGTCATTGTTATTAATTTAATTTTGTATTTTTTAAAATTGTAATTTTACTGTTTTATAACCGACTCTTCGTTTTTATATTTTGACTATCTGCAGTATTTTAGCAGCTCCAATTATTTTATTATTATAAAAAGATTTTAATCTTTATTTTAAATTGAAATATTAATTGTTTTACAATTAAAAAATAATAGTCGATATTAAAAAAAATAATCATACCACATAAGGTATAATACCAGTTATTCAATTTGACTATATAAGAGTAGGGATTCCTACAAACTGGCTTATTTGAAAAAATAAAAAAAATAGTCAAGAGGCAGCGACAAAAAAGTACAAGAGTTTTATAAAAGCTTATACTTTCAGATCAGGCAGTATTTTGGCCATAGAATGCTGGGGTAGAGT
This sequence comes from Micropterix aruncella, assembly GCA_944548615.1. NCBI lineage: Eukaryota > Metazoa > Arthropoda > Insecta > Lepidoptera > Micropterigidae > Micropterix > Micropterix aruncella. Next base: position 14,110,857 of record OX155973.1, read on the forward strand.
CAGCAGGCCAGACTCCAGGACACCTGACGCTGGCATACTAGGAAAGGTGTAATTTTAATTAGTGCCCCCAAAGTTTTTTGGAAAAGCTGAAAAGTGGATGCAATAAAGAACTCGAAACAAATGGTCAGACTGCTTAGCAATGGAATGCGTCTCGTCAGCTTTACTCCATACATGTCACAAAAATGAAGTCCATTTGATAATAATAGTTACCGACAAATACGTACCGGCGTATTTGCAGGGACTTCATTTTTGTGACATGTATGGAGTAATGCTGACGCCTCGTGTTCTATTATTAAACAGTCTGACCATTTGTTACGAGTTCTTTATTTGCATCTACTGATGAATTTTCAACTTTTCCAAAACACTTTAATATTAATTAAAATTACACCTTTCCTAGTACGCTAGTGCCAGGAAAGTATCAGCTTTTACAAAACTCTTGAGGAGCTTCCACGAAACTTTTTTTCTGGCTCCCCAACTACGACTGCTGGTTACAATATCAGGCAGATGTCACAGCGGCCCTGATAGGCTGTGTACCTCTTCGACGAGGCTACCGGATGGAAGTGTAACGGCCCTTAAGTACCGTCACATGCAATCAACAAATGCATTGATTTCCAGTGTAATACACTGACATAAATTCAGCTATTTTGCTACCTCGTGCAGCGATGAATCGGCACGATGAAACAATACTTTTACTCGGAATATTTTGGATTGCATCATATATCGGCCTATATAAACCGGCGAAAACGCAACCAAAGTATCATTCCTCGAGTGATCACCTCACCCAAGTTTGTTACTCGGTACCCCTCTCACGAGGTCGCTCAACGAGTCCGGCTCCTTGGTTTCTTTTTCCGCCTTTTTTCTGATCGAGAAGCATCAGTCTGCATACCCACAGACTCGAGCAGTGCCCAGTACGAGATACTAGGAGCACAAATACAATCCTTATCCTCACATCCTCGTAAATTCATTCATTCCACGAGTCACTTCATCCGCTTCAATATTACCTATTCGGGAAGCATTACAACTGGCAATATCGAACTCTCAATCAATTCAATAAATACCTTCTGATTCACTCAAAATCGCCTTTTAATACGGAGATAACCCGCAAGTTGACACCACCACCTCACACCGCACAATCTGGAGTCTAGTGAGGGGTGGTCCCTCGCAGTAGTTAAACCGTGAGTTGGGCCGAGCAAGGTAACACGAAAATCGGCAAACACCGACGCAAGCTGCGCGGAACTTTATAGGAGCTATCGGCAGTGCAGCGTGCGTCAAGGCGCGCATCGAACGGCATGCAGCTTAAACGATTAACCCGCTTACACACAGGTTCCCTCGCAAACGCGTGCCCCGGGCTGTCACACTTTTCGTTTTCTTTTACATACTCCCTTTAATTAACTTTTGAGCCTAGGACGTGCCATAAATTCCGGAGATTTGTTTTCGTTTATTTATTTATTTTATGCGCGAAACGTTGCGTTGGGAGGGGGGGGGGGGGGGGTTATAAATGGCCTTTAAATTGCCAGTGGAGAATTAATGAAGCATACGCTTTGAACGCTTGTATAGGTTATCTGCTGTCTATCACATCAATGTCGCTCTGATTACAGCCATGCAGGGAAGTAATTTGTAATTTATGGCCTAGCGGAGCGTTAATACAATTATTACTACCTATACGCCTACGCGGAGCCGAGACTACGGTGTTAAAATCAGCAAAATTGACGCTTTCAGGGATATTTAAGTCTTCCTTTCCCTCGAAAGGTGTTTCCTTCTCCCCCCCCCTACCTTGGATGAGGAGGAAATCGCGATGACGATGGTGTACCTGGTGGCCCATACAATCTCGTAAGTAATGACTTTTAAAAATAGTGTTATAGTATTGACCTATTGTCCTTTAACCTTTAGAAAGCCAGCCACGGGAATGAAACTCATGGTGGCATGTTTTCAACCCTCGAAAAATTTGTGAAACCGGAGACTATCGCGGTTATTTGACATTATAAATAAGATAAAAAAATTAATTTATAGCGTGAATTTTTTAGCACCCGACCTTTCAGCGACTTTGCAGCCGCCGTTGTCCAGGGTAGACTGAAAGAGCTGTCAATCCGTTGTTACGCGGATAGGATGCATACCGCTGCCGCCACTGCGTAAATTATAACGGTGGTGGGGGGGGGGGCGGATTGGAAACCGCGCAGATCAAGAGCATTCTTACCATACCTCTAGGGCGTGACAGACCGAATAAATAAGATGATAAATAAATTCGATATAAAAACGATCTTCAAGCCGACCCAAAATATAGCTCGATTTTTGAGGCATGTAAAGGATGTAATACCACTGCAAACCCCGAGTGGGTATAAAGTAGAATGCAGATATGGTTTAGCCTACTTTGGACAAACGAAACGGCCCATTTATCTAACCCTACTATTACGGTTGTGTATGTATGTGTGCGTGTAGCATCTGTGTAAGTGTGTGTCTTGTTAGTGCATTTGGTCGGCAGAATTGAAAATGCAATTTCGTTAATTTTATTCCAACGGAAAATGGTGACCCAGCCGGAAATCGAATCCGGGACCTTATAATGGCGACCTAACTACTATGCCACCGGGCCTTTTTTATATAAGCTGATTACATCACAGAAATATTACGGAGAGATAGCTTGCCGTCTATTAGGCTATCTGAACTTTAAAGTGTGTAATTATTACGTATTGAAACCTCTATACCAAATTAAAAATTGACATCTTTATGTAAATATAATAATATTAAAATACTAGCAGCTATTATATAAAAAATCCTTTGTTATTATATTATTATTTTACTTCGAAATTGGATATCGTATAGGCGTTCTTAGGGAGCCATCTATAGTGCACCGCCATACTGTATATCACGCCATATTGAACATGAAACAATATTAATAAATTGTTGGAACTCTGAGTGCCATCTGCAGGTTGCATTTCGTAGTAAAATCCTAGCTGCGAAATTTTAGTACTGCATTGAGCAATCTATTGCACTATATAATCAGTGCTGGAACGAATTGAGATGACAAGATACCAGGGAACGACCATATCTGAGGAACTTTTATTTCATGAAGTTTTTGAAACATATAAGCAATAATTAAAAAAAGTTTTTTAATGAATCCCTCGATAAGGAACCAATTGATAATTTAGACTCAAGAAGTTGCTCATTGCCTTGGAAACTTAGTCTATGAACTGATTTCGAAAACTTTCAGGCGCGATTATTCCTATAATGTGAGCGGTGAGTGTGTTTTATTTCACTATAATTATAATGGCTTGCTAATACTCTAGCGTCGTGCTACAATAAATATATTAGCTAAAGTAGTATAGAAACTAGGCCCATTTGTTGAAATAAATACATACCTACGCTCTATCGGAGCGCTGGGGTTGTCACTCTTTATTTTTTGTAAAAACGAAAAGTTTTTTTCTAATTATTAATAAAATCATATATTTGGCGGTACAGTTTCGATGACAATGCATTTTATGGCATGATCATGACCTGATTTTACAGCCAGGATCGGCTCCTGAAGAGGATACTCTTCCACTGTCAACAGCACAGATACACAATTTTGTATACGAATTCAATTATGAGAGCCTATTTTAAATTTCACCACGACATGGCTGCTGCACCCAGGGTTGGCTCCCGACGAGGCGACTCTTCAACGGTCAACAGCACAGAAACGAAGTTTTGTATCTGCATTCAATTATGATAGCCCCCTTCTATGTTTCACCGCAATAGGGCTGCTGCGCCAAGGGTTGGCTTCCAACAAGGGGACTCCTCAACGGTCAACAGCACAGACACGAAAATCTGTATAGCATTCAATTACGATAGCCCGTTCTAAGTTCCACTACAACATGGCTGCTGTACCCAGGGTTGGCTCCCGACGAGGGGACTTCTCAACGGTCAACAGCACAGAAACGAAATGTTGTATACGCATTCAATTACGATAGCATGGTCTAAGTTTCAATGCAATAGGGCTGCTGCACCCAAGGTTGTCTTCCAACGAGGAGACTTCTCAACGGTCAACAGCACAAACACGAAATTCTGTATAGCATTCAATTATACTAGGCCGTTTTGAGTTCCACTATGACATGCCTGCTGCATCTAGGGTTGGCCCGGGACAGATCATTTTTTATAAAAGCTTGTATTTAACAATGTGTATTTACTTTAGCTAATATATTTACTGTGGTCGCGCTTAGCCACATTTTTCATTTATGTCATTAATTAATTACAATCACAATCAGCTTCCAGATCGTAGTACTACATTGAGCGATCTATTACTCTATATGTGATGGAACGAATTAAGCCCGCAAAATCCTATATTAGCGTAAAAATCTGAATATTCCGCTGGTCGCCGTAATATAGCTCACTTAACCCGATTTGTGCGGGAGCCTCGTCTAACCCTTGAGGGAATACTCATACCGCACCTCGCCCAGTCTCCGAGTTACCCATACCGAGCGGGGGTTATGAATAAAAGATGATTTATCAAAACGGGAATAAGTGGCGCTACATCGGACTGTTACATCTCGCTGCAATATAGTAATGGGGCCAGGGTGAGGGAGAGCGGGACGGAGAGATATAAAGGATTGGAGAAGAAGATGAATAAAGCGAACCATCGGTAATGCCGAATCGAGAGGCTTCGCGGGTGATAGCTGCATCTGAGTTTTTTTACTAAGAATACGACGATAGCTACGATTTAATGAAAAGTCCTAACGTCGGTTGTGTCACATTGAGATTATTCCGGCAAGTGCCAAGGACCAATATCATTTGAATATTAATTTCATAAATAAAATCGATGTGCGCTCTCTCTCTCGGCCGGCGGACGAACCCGGTTTGATTCGCGCGCAATCGCCTCGGCCGGCACGGTTCGTTAATCGTCTAAGAGCGGGATTGAGCCAAGCGCTAACAGATGGCATTAATATTTAATTAAAATGTGTGGCGGAATTTAAATATTAGTGTAGCTTGTATATGAGATATTCCAACAAAAATTCACAGGGTGATTTCGACACAAAAAGGCATCTGTGTCTTATTTTCACGTCTCAATTTCAAGTCTTCAAGGCCAATATTTCGAGATTGATAAGATGCCTACATACCAAACTACCGTAGAGAAATACACACACACACGCACACACACACACACACACAGCAGACACACAGCAGCAGACAGACACACATAGAGACTTAAATATAGAAACGGTCTTAATCGTCCCAGAGAGGCTTAAAATGGATATTTCCGTCGTCATCACACACAAAATATTTAGCGCATTCATTAAACTTTCCCTGTCCTTCCTTGACGGTTTGGTGGGCCGGGAAAGTAAAAAATGGCCATCACTCCCGAGAGACAACAAGAAGAAATGCGGGCAGTCGGACGAATGCCCCCCCCCCCCCCCCCTTTAGTGTTTATCATCATCATCTGGCTAGACACTGAAAGCACTTTACTGGGCTTTAGTCGGTCACTGCTATAACTATGAGTGTATATATTGTTGATTTTCAGATAGAGTCAGACTTTTCAGAGGCCACATTCCTTGTAAATGTAAATGGCGGTCCCGGATGCAGTGTTTGTGTCATTGTTCGTCGCGACGCGGCGGACCACGGCGACGTTGTGGCGTATCACTTCCTCTACGTCTAGTGAGGAGTTGGCAACCTTTTTCGCTGGTATACAGGCCATGAACATTAAATATTAAGCCAAGAGCCAGAACCTGAGGAACTTGAGTGATTTTATAACAAAAATACTTACAATATTTGTATTCCTGCATTTCATCATCAGATCATAAAAATAGAAGTCTGGTTTCTGGGAGCGGTTGCATTTTGATGAATCATTGGCCTGCTATATTGACGTTTCTGAGATATTCAAGTATAGAAATATGGTAAGAGTAGCTGTTTCCCGCAGCTTCGCTTCGCGTATAAATCAAAATCGATTTGACAATTTAACTAGGACGGCGTTTATTTGCCCTTTTAGACGCTACCTGTAGATATATATTGCAAGACGTCTCCCCTCCCCTGAGATGCACGCTACCTATAACGTAGATATATGCGTCTTGTTTTTCGCCGTCCGCGCCGGCTTCCGCTGAACGCTGACCTTGCTGGGCCAGCAGCCGCCGCCGCCTTCTAGGTATTTCGGGTGGCTTGCTCGCGATACTAATTTTATGATATCTCTATAACTATGCCACCTAAACACTTACAGTAAATGACTAATTTCATCTTTATTAACCACCCGTGTTGACATATCAATTTTCTGATAAAGATTCTTATTTTATTGCCAAAAAATATTTGGCGCACAGGCAGAAGTTTGGCGACGCCTGGCTCTAGTCCCTGAGCTCTCTGAGAGAAAAACGGAAAACCTTACGATACGCTGTTCGAGTGTTTTCTGCATGTTGGCGATTTCGCTTTGATGCAAGTAATTCACACCCCGTTAAGACCCACACATGGCTCACGTTCTCGCTTTATCGTGGAGCAGTTTCGGATTACCTTTGCATATAAAGAAACTCTATTTGCAAGTCGACTAGGGATGTGATAGTGAATTTGTTGCAGGTATTGGTATGATAGGGAATTGAACATTTTCATTTTGATCCAAAATGATCCCAATCCAAGCTTTTGTTTATCTGAGGGAATTGATCGTTACAATGGTATCATAGGGGATGGTGTACATAACAAGTAAATATATTAAAAGGAATAAAAACACGGCTGCCGTTAGAAAACGTGAGCTATTGTATTCATAACTAGCTAACCCGTGCCCACTTCGTTGGGCTGTAAAACTTTTTACTTGTGAGGAAATTATGAGTCTGGTTCGATTAGTACTGAGTGCTATGATTTATTTCCTGACTGCCATAAAAATGGTTATATTTTTACTGCATATGTATGTATGTATTTGCATGCCAATTTGACTATATTACCGTTAGTTGTGAGTGCCTTCTTGTCTTAATTGTGAGTGTCTTATCTCTTTAACCATTTATGCAGTAAAATGGAAATTATATGCAGTAAAATGGAAAAGTCTTTTGTTTTAAACACTTAAGACGATAAATTTACTTATTTTGATATGAATTCATAATTGTTGATAATATGACTAATAAACATGATTACGAATTATTTTATAAACATGATTACGATAATATGACTAATAAATATGATTATGACTAATAAAAACGATTTAAATTATTTTTTTAATATAAAAACTACTTTTTGTGACTTAAATATAAAATTTAGATATATGCTGTCGCTGACTTTTTGTAGGCATTACCAAGCTCTACAACTTTTCTCTAGAACTCAATCATATATCTCTCATCGTTAAAGCAGCGTTCGTAAGAAACGTTTTCATTCGACCGTTTTTTCTCCGACTTACTTTGCAAATCCAACTACCAGGAAAAAGTCTTTTCATTTTTCGTATTAATATATAGCCCTATGACACTGACAAATAACGGCTTTCTATTGGTAAAAGAATTTTATAAATCGATTCACTAGATCCAGAGATTACTTCCTACAACCTCACAAACTTTACCTATATAATATTACCTATAGATTATTAATATTACGGTTTATATTTATTACGGTTTTTTATGCAATATTTGTGGTTTTTGTAATGTATGTATATGTTTTCGGAATGTACTCAATCAGGCCAGTTAGATACTAAAGAATATATATTTATGTCAATTTATTGACATTTAGAGTTTTGGACATTTAGATAACTATTTGCTTGATATCTGAACAGCTGAACCTACGAAACTCGGGATAACATAACGATTCTAAGAATACCACATACTTTTAAATCGGTTCGAGCGTTTAGAAGCTATTGTAGAATAAAGAAACGGATAACATACATAGATGAGCCCTGAACACTCCTTTTTGAGCAGTCGTGTAAAAATGAGTAGGAAGTATCACTTTATTACACATCAGTAGGTATGCCGTATCTGAGATGGCATTCTACGAGGGTATAATAGGTTGAGAACGCAGTTTTTTGTGCATAAATGACAGCATCCAAGATACGACATTTAATCTATCGTTCATATTGTAACAAAAATCGCCTTGCAATGCCTTGCGCAGGTTATTTGTATGGGTTGTTCAGGTTTCAGGATTCCTTTTTCTCTGTCCTGTTGATACTGTTGTATTTCAGCAAATAATTCATAACCTATAAATCCATTTAACACCTCGCTGACATTGTTTTCCCACCAACATAGGTGTTGCAACAATAAATTGAATAAATTGGTTGTGTCACTTCAAGACTTTGACAATGTAAAGGGAATATTGATTTTGTGAAAAAAATGAGTGAAGGGACTGCATACCAAATTTCAGCTTAATCGTATGAAGCGCTTGGGCGCTATCGTGGAGGAATACACACAGACAGACAGACGTCAATCTAGGAATGGTCTTAATCGAAATGGGCTCAAAATGGGTATTTCAGTCTTAATCTCGAAAAGTTTCTATGTTAGCAGATTTTAACAGGCTGGTCGGTACAAATCGCCCTCAAAGTAGTGGAATAACGCAAAACTTGAATGTTAATTTTTCTTCAAAATCTTGGAAATTACACATAATGGTAAAATTGCTCTAACTTGAAGTTGAAGATAAAATATTTGAAGATAAAAATATGAAGATAAAATAAAAAAATATTTGAAGATAAAAATGACTAGTTGAAGATGAAATAGTAAAATATCATTATTTCTCGAAGACCATTTAACTTTCTACAACTTTATTTTCGTAGGACGACGAACCGACGAGATAGATATTTAAATAAAGCATAAAATGTGATATAAATTAGAAAATTTTGAGCGCGGATATCCCGGAAACCATGCGAGATAGCGAAAAATAAAAATAATCAATCTGATGGAAAAATTTATCAGCTTTAATTTTTTTTAGGAAAATGTTTCACTAGAAAGCAAAGTTTCAGAGAAAAAAGCAAAAAATCTAACAAAGGGACCTTCTACAGCCGGGGGTCACCACCTAGAAGTGGAGACTTTTAGCATGTTTACCTTCTTATAAGTCCAAATGAAGTCTCAAAGTCAAAAATTGTGTTCTGTTCATTTCCTTCTACACCCTCATTTTAAGCATTCATTGACTGGACTATTTGTATCCGTGTCCATTTGCATGTTTTAGTATCAAATCTAAAATATAAGTATATAAATAAGAAGTCGGGTATTCAAATACAGATCATTTAAATGCATTTGTAACTTGTTTTCAGGACACTACATACAACGAATGGCTGAATAAAACTCTACATAAAACGAATGGCTGAAAAAATATACCTACTAAATGTCGTCGAGTTATTTTTTTCTATTTCCAGGAAACAATAGAATAACGAAGTTTCATAAATGTAGATGGTCGATCTCCTGAAAGTTAGGCAGAAGACTGTATTTTTAGTAATATAAGGTGTGCAAAAGGTGTGGTGAACGCTGAACAGCTAGTGTGAATAGACCCAGGATTAAGAAAAATGAGTACCACAAAATAACACTTCCCCCTGGTCTTCTCTGGCTGCTTCGCTTATGGGTAGCTACCCAGACGCTGCATGCAATCCCGATGGACGAAGTCACGATTGATATAATTTTCTATCACGGATAGAGACTAGTATTCACGACGTGCGATACGATCGCAAGCGCGCAAATTTGTTAACTGAATCGACCGCACAGATAGTTACTACTTCTTTGTGTATTGTACTGTGAAAATTAGGAATTATTTTATCAAATGGTTGACTGTAAGATATCGCTATAGCGATAAGTCCGCCATTTATGCATAAATTGTCTTTTTTTAAAAACCAGTGTAATATTCATTAAGTTATGTTTTTATAGCACAATAAAGTTATTCTATTCTATTCTATACAACTCTAAAGTATACACAGGTGTCGCAAAACCCTGTTCGACAGGCAAAGACCCGGCTTAGGTCGCAATGCGCCATTGGGCGCCTATGTATACCAGACAACACGCGCTTTGTGTCGCATTTTTGTCGTTGTCACAATTTCCTGTGCCATAATAAAGCGAAGATAAATTATTAACGGAACAGAGACGAGGACCTGTTCATCCATCTCCGTCCCTGTTCAACGCTCCGGATGTATCCTTCGTAAATATTGGAAGGAAAAAAGGACGTGAAAATGTGGGTTGCGATGAGATTTGGTATGTCGTCAAGAGCAAATCTTCGGATTATTTTATTATTACATTTGCTAAATGTATTCCACATCGAGGCATTTCGACGAAGCATCAAGTAACGAGCATCAATTTATTCATCCGGAATATACAATAAAAGCATGCTTTAATAATCTTATTATGCATATTTGTCAGTTATTGAAAATGGATTAAGAAAAAATAATTAGGCAAAATAATAATATGAAGTTAATGCTATGAACATTGAATATTGTGTCAAATCTCTATTTCAATGTCCCCGTTAAGTCCCTAAGACACAACAAACCAATTCGGCTACCTGTGGCATCATCTAATTTCATGTAAAGCACCTTTATGTGGCGTGCGAGTAATAATCTCAATAAACTGATTTACGACGACTGTGATATTGATCTATTTAGTACTAACGTTGTAACAGACGTATCCTCAGTAACAACTTCTTTTAAGAGCCCTATCACATATTTTTTCCAGAAAGGCAAGAAAAGTGGATTTTTGGCGTTCTAATTCCAAGAAATGAAGAGATTTCTACAAACTTTAATTACTGAATTACCTGGACCATTTCTTGATGTTGACCATAGCGGCCTTTAATTTTAGATATAACGAATATTATTTACTTATTCAGCCCATTTTCCGAAAGTCGTTATTCGTAAAACGCTCGGAAGGCAAACTTTGAGCTCCTTAATACAGTAATATCACTACAACGAAAACCGTATACTATTTTTTTTTATGTCCGTCATGTATTCTTGATGTACACTATTTATTTTTTCGTTTTTTGACCACATATCCAAGGTATACATTACTTACAATTACACAAAATTAAAAAAAAATCTTCCTGTATCATTCTAATTTTCTCAGAAATAAAATAAGATTCTTATATAATACTTATACTATATTAAAGTTCACTCTTTTAGCAATACGACATAATATAAATTATTGTCATTAGAAAGGAGAAAACACTGCAAAAAACAATTAAAAATTGTGTATATATTTGCTTGCGCAAGAGAAGAGCGCTCAGTGCCGCGGTTTTCTCCCAGGGTTGAATAGTTATTTATTTATTTATTTATTTATTTATCCTATCTTTTATAGTTACATCCAAAAAAAAATGCGTTCATTTTTTCAACTCATTTTAAAAGAATACCTACGCTATTTTGTAATAAGGCTCTTAATCCTATTTTTCTCTTGTTTAATGTTATTTTTGTTTTGTATTCAATTTCTTGATCCTGTTTTGGGTTTTTTGCCTCTTTTCCAAGTACGAAATGTAAATCACGTAATACACTAATCTATAGTGTTTGACGCTGACTTGCGTTTCTGTTGGCATACCATGTTTTTTAAATTATTTCTACATGTGAGTACCTGTTATTGACTATCAGTTAGTATTCTGATTGTTATTTAATATTTTACATGGCTTTTGGTTTTCCCTAAATAAATAAATAAATCATTTTGATAACAATAAATGTGTTAATTCCTAATATATAGTTGTCTTCGTTTTATTGATATTTCCATATATATTAGGTAATTTAGCTTTTTCTCATATCAGAAAATTAAATAAGGAAAAATCATTGTAAAAGTATGTCCCAAATTTGTGATCCAACATTACGGATTAAGAAGACATAAGACATGACAAAAATATCTGAAATCGAGGGACCTGCGAAGAAATAGGCGAGTTCACTTTTATAGGGTTTGAACAATAAAAATCGAGCGTTGATGAAGCATTAGGCACAAATTCTACGTGCGTACGCGCCGGCGAGCAGGCGGATACTAATCTTTCGATTGCAGCGCTCACACAGTATAACTCTCTTTCTGTAGTGGTGGTATAAGTATGTTAATGGTAAAGCATATTTAACGTCCCATGAGTATAGCGTCTGAATAAAACTCTCAGAGCGCTCTCATGTTTTAATTAATTGTTTTTAATTTAGGGCCTAAATAAAAAATGTGGCTAACGCTAGAGGATTAAGCAGTCAATGGGCCCGATTGCGTTTCTTTGTGAACTAAAACTGAAATTAGTTCAAGCGAACGAGATACGTTAGAGCGGAATATGAAACGAACGATCGTCGATAAAAAAAACTACCTGTCGAACTTGTACTCGTCCGAATAAATTTGAATACAATTCGGACGGTGTTAAATACAGATGCTTTATCTTTGTTGGGTAGTTTTAATGCAAAAAGTAACAACTGTTCATTTCACATTCCGCTCGAGCGTATTGCCCTGTCTCGTTCACACGAACTAATTTCCGATTTTAGTTCACGAAGAAACACAATCGAGCCCAATATAATTAAATTAAAATGAAGCACACTTTCCGCTTAAATTGTAGAAATAATCGCGCCTAGGGTGCTTTCGAAATCAGCCTGAATGTGGCAATGAGCACGTTTTTGAGTCTAAATTGGTTCCGTGTCAAGGGATTCGCTTAGGAACATTTTTTAATTAGTGCTTATATTTTTCAAAAAAATCACGAAACAAAAGTTCTTCAGATATGGTCGGTACCAGGTATCATGTCACCTGAATGTCTTCTTTATCTTCAGAATTCTAAGCAATATAAAAAAAAAATTCATTATCATAAATAATAGTTATAGTGGTAATATTTAAATGTTCTAGGAAATGGCATCAAATTCGATGTGATTTTTTATTCTTTAAAAACCGTCTTAATGACAGCGAGTGTACTCGAATGCAGAGCTTCGCCAAAAACTTCGTGTAAGCCGTTTTCCACGGTTTTACATATTTTAGCAAACTTCTTAAGACCTGAAAAAAATATCTGAAATGCGCGGACATGCGAAGTGGTTGACCAATAAAAAAATACCGTTGATGAAACGTCAGGCACAGAGTCACAGTGCGTGGGCGGATACTAAACGTTCGATCGCAGCGCTCACACAGCAAAACTGTCTTTCCGCAGTAACTGTATAAGAGTGTTAACAGTAAAGCATATTTCGCGCAATTCTGAGAGTACTCTCACGTTTTAATTAATTGTAATTATTATGGGCCTAATTAAAAATTGTGAATAACCGCGATGCTAGAGAATTAACCAGTCAATATAATTAAATTAAAATCAAACACACTCACCGCTTACATTGTAGAAGTAATCGCGTCTGAAGATTTTTGAAACCAGTTTAAAGCCTGAATGTCCAAGGCAATAAGCAACTTTGTTGTGTTTAAATTATAATTTGGTTCCTTATCGAGGGATTCGCTTCGAAACTTTTTTTAAAATTAGTATTTATATTTTTCAAAAAAATCATGAAACAATCAATCACCTAAAGTGCACACCATGCCAGCGTGGTTTTACAGTTTTTTAACCGACTTCTTAAGGCGAACAATCTTGTTTAGGTCACTTTTGTACATTTTTGCTAACGGTGTGTTTAAACATGCGGTAATAGGAAAGCGACGATGCTGACGCCTTGAGATCGAGCGCCCGACGACCTCGTTCTCTTGCCAAGTTGGCCCGCAGAGGCTTTTATTGGCACATTTTACTGACTGCCATACACACATATCCCCCTGCTTCCGACTTGAAGATGCTTCTTTGTTTTTTTTATGCGGTAGCTGAGCAACATTTTTAAAGCATATATTGGGCTCTATTACGTTTCTTCGTGAACTAAACTCGGAAATTAGTCCGTGTGAACGAGACAGGGAAATACACTAGAGCGGAATGTGAAATGAACGGTTGTCACTTTTTCGCATTAAAACTACCCACAAAAGATAAAGCATCTGACTCTAACACCGCACGAAATGTGTTCAAATTTATTTGGACGAAGTTCGACAGGTAGTTTTTATCGTAGATGGTTCGTTTCATATTCCGCTCTAACTTAATGCTCTATCTCGTTCGCTTGAAGTAATTTCAGTTTTAGTTCACAAAGAAACGCAATCGGGCCCAACGTCTATGTTATACGCAACTAGGGTGGGAAGTGCTTTACATTTTAGAGATTTCCAGGCGTGATCCAGAATTTTTCTATGGTTTGTTAAAAAAAACCACAGATGACGATAAAAAGTTCTCAAGTTCTCTACCCTAATGCGGCAGAATCCATAAAACTGTAATGCTTCATGGATAACCCAGCTAGTATAGTAAGAAAATATTGGTTTAATGCTTACATTACCATTTAGTTATTACGATTTCATACAGAATAACGATTTTTCAAACGAAATTTTGTTAAATTGCAAGGAATTTAGTTGAAATTCCATTACTCGATTGTATATAAATCAATATTTTCTTACGGTTAATACGGAAATAAAAGTTTCAACATGATTCATGTGTCTCACTATAACCGTACGTATACTACTACATGCAGTCATATTAGAAACGATATCCCAAGGTTGCGACGTAATAAAATGACATTATGTTTTAACACGACACGATAACTACCGTCACGCCGACACCGTTACGCGTCATGCTAATTCACACGTATGGACCACAGTCAACAGTATATGTACAGGTAATTTATATTGAAACATGCGTATATCCGTGTATTAGGTATTTTTTTTTAATTAAATTGAAACCGAAGCTGTGTTCCAGAAGTAATATCTTCTGGAAACTAACTGGGAGTACATGGGGAAGCCAACCTACTAACACCCAGAACCTAAGTTCTAGGTCTAGGCATCCCTGCAGCGGAATATGCTGCTCCAGCGTGGAGTGAATCAAAACATGCAAAAATGGTCGACAACGCTGAGAAACAAGAATTATCTCCGGCTGCCTCAAACCTACTTCCGTCGAAAAACTTTATCCGCTCATCGACATCGCTCCCTTGCAATACGTTGGGATGTCCTGCCTAATTTTGGGCGCCTTAAAGGTGATAGATGACCCCTACACGGGTAAGAACTACGCACGCAACTGCTGTAATGCAGTCAATCTTCGAAACGCATCACTCAATGGAGGGCATCAATTTGCGTCCCATCTCCCCTATACCATCTGGCGTAGTCTCAACAGACTGAGAGTGGTTGTGACGAGGCCACTCTCGTCCGCTGGGGCAGATTGTGGTTGTGGGGGATTGCAAATTGTAGGGGAAAAGGTTGTGGTTGATATCGGTACACCAGACGGCGCGCTAGTCATATATCAATCTTGATGTATTGGATTTGGAGACTTGAAAACTTAGTACACAGATACCTAGTTAGGCCGAAATCATATTGCGAAATGTTATTGGAATATGTTATTTACCAGCTACACTAATAATATTCAAATTCCACCCTACATTTCAATTAAATATTAATAACGTCATCTGTTGGCGCTTGACCCAATCCCGCCCTTAGCCAAAAATGAATCGTTCCGCCCGAGGCGGTCATCAATTTTATTCATGAAATTAATATTCAGATGATATCAGTCCTTGGCTACGTATGCTTGCCGGGAAAGTCTTGGGGTGATACAACCATTTTACTTTCCTGACAAGGAAAGTATTGTGGAGGCACTTCGGTGTGTCTGTGTGCTTGGTGGTGAACGGTTTCCTGCAGCTTGGGCCACAAGATCCACTGTGATGGATCGGCTCAACTCACGATTCAGCTCCTATTCAGAAGCCTCCTCGTGTTAAAGGCTACTCCGGGTAAGACTCTCGTGTCCCAGGCCTCAAAGCTGAGGGGAGTCACAATGGGCGGGTTTATTGTCATATGACAATCTCTTACAACCAACCCTACTATGACGTGTTATATGTATGTGTGCGTCTAACATGTGTGTAAGTGTGTGTCTTGTTATTGCATTCGATCGACAGAATTGGAAATGCAATTCCGTTAATTTGATCCCAACGAAAAATGGTGACCCAGGCGGGAATCGAACGCGGGACCTTACAATGTAAGATCAGGCGACCTAACCACTATGCCACCGGGCCGGTATCTCCCGGCGGGATTGCATCCCGGCGTCACTGGACGGTTTGCTCACCATTCGGTGTAGACTTTCTGTTGTGCATTCTGACTAATTGCTGAAGGAGTCTGGAGACTATGAAAATACACTGTCTCCTAAGCAGCGGGATTAGGTTTAGGCGGGCGACGAAATTAATATTTAAATGAAATCAGTCTTTGGCTATGTATACTTGCCGGGAAAGTCTTGGGGTGACACAACCGTATTTTACACAAATGTCCAACAAAAAAGGAGCGTAATTTATTCAGGGTTCATCTGTGTATGATTTTCGTTTCTTTATTCCACCATAACTTCTAAACGCTTAATAAACCGATTTAGAGTGTGTCACATTATTAGAATCGCTATGTCGTTCTCAGTGTCATACGGTAACTTAACTGTCCAAATACTTAAATGCCCAAATCTCCAAATGCCAAAAAAAATATCATAAGTACTTATATCGTGTTTAGTGTCAAATGATAGATCTTATTTGAGTACATTCCGGAAATATACATGTATCTATGTATATAAATAAATACATAAACCACTAATATTTCTTAAAAAAAACCGTAATAAAAATTATTATAAATACTACAACGGGCGATACTACAATCGACTACAATAAATACTACAATCGACTACAAGAGGCGAACCCGTCACACCAGGCTGGTATAACGATATATGATCATTCTTTCAGCCGTGGGATCAGCGTAGAAGACTTGGGGACAAGACAATCTACTGTATAGTACACCAGCAACCCGTTAGAGACCGACGCCTTACGGCGAGGCACCGGGAAAGGTACCCAGCGGGCAGCCTCACACCATAACTACCAGATTTGGCAGGATATCGCCGTCTGGAATTAACCTTCAGTATACCTCCGTCCTCCCGACTGGTTACGAGTCGGCCTGTTGTATTACAGCGGTAATTCAGTGTGAATTTATCGCGGACCTGGGCGTTCTTTGCCCGTAGTGCCACAAGGGATCGAGTGGCCCAAGGTCATTTCAATAGTGGCATGACAAAAGGTCCACATCCACCCCCGCTGCTTAGGAAACAGTGTATTTCCTTAGTCTCCAGACCCCTTCAGCAATTAGTCAGAGTGCACAACCGATTGGCTTCGCCGACCGTGAGCAAAGCGTCCAGTGGCGCCGGGTTGCAATCCCGCCGGGAAAAACCGGACCACCAGCTTTAAGGCCTGAGACACGGGAGTCTTACCCGGGGTAGCCTTCCACTCGAGGAGGCTACTGAATAGGAGCTGAATCGTGATTTGAGCGGATCCGAGAACAAAATGGATCTTGTTGCCCAAGCTGCACGAAACCGTTCACCACCAATAATTATAAATATAATAGTTCACTTTCTGTAACAGGCCAGCAGTCGTGTTTTTTATTATTTTTAGTATACTTAATATATTTCTTGTTTTCTTAGTTAGCTCAAGGATAGCCGACCTTATGTCCCAGGGGGGGGGGGGGGCAAAAATTTTCACAGAAACTTATCGTGGCCTACTCATGTACATTTAACCTCAGATAATTGGGTATCGCGCTCCAATGTAGGTGAGTAAGAGTGTTTCAAAATTGGAAAGTGATGTAATTGTAGATAGTACGACTCATTATTAGTGGTTTTTCTCTATTGTTCGGTCGAGGGTTCTCGCTTATATCATGGTGTAGAGCACATGGCCGGTGAACAATATTGTAAGAGGGTGGTAAGTAAAATAATAGCTCGTCCAGCTCTATAAAAATGTCCTCCTGTGCTGCGCTATTGTAACTACTTTCGGAATCATATATTATTTATTTATTTAATAACAAAATATATAGGAAATATTTTTACAAATGATTTTGCGTCTTTCCTAACTAGTGCCTGCTTAAAGGAAAACGCCAATTGTATATGATATCAATTTAAAATTTAAATTTACGTAAAATGTTTAAAAAAATAGTTATAGTAAAGTAAGAAGAATCAAACAAAACAATGATTAAAATAATAAAATAATCATTAAGTAATAAAAGTATTTGAAATTAAATCCGAATACAAAATTTATTCAGCGCTCAGACATTAGCGTTGCTATAATTGTTTAACGCCTACATTGCCTGTACGATCGTATTTTGATTATATACAAGTCTATTCTACGCTCTATCCTCGCCAGAATATTTAACAGCCCTTATAGTGCAGTCACTTTGGCAAAAAAAGGGGTAAATCTCGGAATGAGAGATAATAAGCTGGAAACTCGTATACACCTTTATTTCGGCGTTCTCAAAAGTCTCATAAAATCTCGTGTCTGCGTCGAAAGTTATTTAAGATCAAAGGTCACCAAAATTGATTTTTCGCGATTACCTAGGTTTCTATAGCTTTAATGATGTTAACATCTGTAATAAAAATGTAGAGCATACGATTTGCGACAAATTTTACGTCAAACATTTTTTCATGCGCTCAACCATTTTTGAGATAGAGAGCGGAGGGCGGAGAGCGCGCAGCGCTCAGCCATACATACTGTAATACAAGGTCAACTGTGAATCTCGGTGAATAATACTGTGTATGAAGTTATTAAATCATTTAAATTTCATTAGAAATGAATAATTCGTATTATTTATTAGCTAAAACATTGTATTTAATAACATTTTACATATATCTAATATATTCATTTAATAGTAATTACCTACCTACTTTGTGTTATTAAAAACTCATTAAATAAAATACTTATTAATATATCAATAATATATAATTATTTATTTAAAATAGACTTTGAGTAGAAAAGTAATTAAGTATTTTACTTTTAAATGTGTAAACCCTTAAATACTTATTTTTCTATTAGGTTTATAACTGGGAAGGCGGAACCATATAATACGACCTTTTTCGAAGAAATACGATTTCATAGAAATACCTGAGAATGCAGGACCCTAATAAGCATACGCCGCTTTGTGTATTTTAGGATTATTACATTATGGACATAAACAAACAGGCCAGTCTTCGTATGGCTAATGGTCATATCTTATGATATTCACTGTAAATTGTCTTTTGACATTTAATCGAAGTAAGATCTGAAGCTTGTTCCAGTTGCTTCTAAGTCACGTCAGATCCATATGTGAAAAAGTTACCTACGACTACCACGTGCTTTCTAGTAAACAACTTATCTTTAATATGTCATCCCAATTTAAGTATATAGGAGTTATGTAAGCATATTTTTATTTGTATCACACAACGTTGTCTAAAATAAAACTCACGTACTTATATTAGTACTTATGTGACGTAAGTATATATAATTGACAGATATTTACGGATGAATAGAGTAATTCTTTTATTAGTCATAATATTATGTTGTATCTTTTGTGATTGTTACTCAATAACGCTGCTTGTTTACCGAATAAAATGAAAATAAGACATTCAGTATGTGTACACAAATTATTTGCACAGAACCGTTTGTAAATTATTTAAAAGGAAAAAAAGTTTCGCAAGAACGACGACGAATTCATTATATTATCGTATATGGTTTTTGCAGGGCTCAGTTACACGAATGGAAATAT
Source organism: Micropterix aruncella (assembly GCA_944548615.1). Classification (NCBI taxonomy): domain Eukaryota; kingdom Metazoa; phylum Arthropoda; class Insecta; order Lepidoptera; family Micropterigidae; genus Micropterix; species Micropterix aruncella. Next base: position 14,130,254 of record OX155973.1, read on the forward strand.
AAAGATTATTCAAAAGCTGGTTTCACGGAGAGGGATAAAAGTGAAATAGATGGTAAAGGGATATTGTGTATTTCATCTTAATGAGATTTATTCGTTTGTAGATGCGTAATTAAATACCTAACATTTAATAATATGGTGGATAAAAACAGTTCTTAAACGTTATCAACAGCAAATTTTCTAATTAATTTTCGAAATTTAAACAAAATATTTTCAATAGAATAAAGTATAAGGTCATATCCAACTTTCTTATTAGAAATCGTCAGTATTATTGGAATGCGAAAGCTCATTTTTATTGACAGACTGCTACAGCTCCTTTCATGTATGATAATATTTCACAGTAAGAACCACATTCCTATGTACGTAATCCTTGACGCACGAGTAAAACTCGCGCTTGGGTGACTTTCTTTCCATTTGTCATACTGTCTAACATGGCCAGTGGCTCAACATAATATTTGACCAAAGTAGTTGAAATATACCGACTTAACAATATAAAACTATTAAAATACGAGGGCTGGATGTTTAAATTTTCTGCTACCTCGAGTAAGAACGACATTCGCACAGAGGCAGGCTTAGTACATTGCACCATGAATATACACTAAACTTGAAGAACCTGTTGAAATATTAAATAATATTGATAGTTTCGAAACTATGATAAATAAATGGCTATTGCAGTTCTGTGACGGTGACAGTACTGAAAATTGTAGTTTTTTTTTAAATACATACATAACAAAAAAAAAAAACAATATATCTATGTTATTATTATTATTATTAGTGTTTAATCTCAAATAGGTGGTTAATATTTTGCGTAGTTTTTAAAATATCTCTTTAAAATCACAAAAAAACTTTATTTTGATATATCAGCTCGCAATCTAAAATAGGTCGTAAATCGCACATCTAAGTAGAGGCGTAAGCCTCGTTAGATGTGTGACATCCTCAGGTTACATGGGATCAGAATGATTCAAATTGTTGCTTTATTTTAATTTGACATTATATTTTCATAGCTTAATCTTAGTAAAAAAATAAAAAGCTATAAAGTTGAACCGACATAATTTAACTACTTACTTCATTAAAAAATCACACGATAAAACGATCGGCCTTCATTACATTTAGTCACATGCAGTACTCATCAGACGAGTATATTCTTGATTAATAGGTACTGCAGCCTACTTATTAGGTTATCAGCATTTCGATATAGGTAACTAATATATTTCTAATAATGACTTCACATTGCAGGATAATTTTCGGAGAAGGAATTCAAAACACGACCGCCGTGAATTATAGGGGTCTCCTCTGACCTCAATACAGGGGAAATGGGATATTGTGATTTATCTTCCCTTTGCAATTAGGTAGGCTATAGGTGAGGGATTCGCTTTATTGCCCTTTTTATGCCCTCTTTTTATACACGTCGTGATAAATCTGAGAAATCCATCGAAGATTAACGGAACGTTGATGAAGGTAAGATTCACCTAATAACCTGTTAGACTTAATTATTGTATTATGCCCAATAAATCTAGGATTTTAGTTTAAAATAACTGCCAAAATTAGAATTAGCACATATCGTGTTGAGTAATATTTAACGTTTAAAAAATCTAAAAACAACTCATAAAACCAAACGCAATTTTGTAACGTATGGGGGTGGTATAGTTATATATCTTTTCAACCTCAAAAAATATTTAGATTTCCAAAATTAAGAATTACTATAATAAAATGGTTGTATTACTTGTATGTATAGTATAATTTTACGTATGTATAGAAATTATTTTTGTGGATATTAGTGTGGATCAAAAAAAAAAATTCTCTATTATGATAACTGAAATAGTTTCGAAACCGTTAATATTATTCGTGCAATTTTATTTCTCGGTCGTCTCAAATATATATATATATATATATATATATATATATATATATATATATATATATATATATATATATATATATATATATATATATATATATATATATATATATATATATATATATATATTTTTATATATATATATATATATATATATATATATATATATATATATATATATATATATATATATATATATATATATATATATATATATATATATATATATATATATATATATATATATATATATATATATATTTTTATATTTGATAAGGTTTTGTAAATAATCCATTCATAGGATGATGATTCGCAGTAAAATAAAATTAGTAAAAGCTACTTGAACAGCAGCGAAGGAAATCCCAGCTTGGATTGGGAAACGCTTATGTTTGAATGAGATATACTTACGGATGTGCACGACTTTCGATTGTGCATGTTAGTTTATGGGTCCCTTTACCGTCGACGAACGATCACTCATCATCCATATATCTCAAAAATCGAGCTTTTCCTTTTGCAACACAAAATGCCTCCAATTGAGGCGAATTAAAGCGAAAAAACTAAAATAAAACACTTTGATCACATCGGCAAAGGCCGTCTCATAAATGGAGGATGACGTTTCGAAATAATTCAAAATTTCGGACGTTTCCAACATTTAAAATATGACATTATTAGGCTGCGTTAGTTATCAACGAGCCATTAAATCGAAATAAAAATATATAAAACCTCCAATGCACAATGAAATGAAAGAAGATACTTCGATCTTAATTTCTGGCAGAGAAGTTTATACTAAAGACTATATAATAATATCAAAATAAGGTAAACTTGTATAAAATTGTATAACATTAGCAAATGTATAAAGAAACATGGTAGAAAATCTGTATAATATTTTTATATTTGATAAGGTTTTGTAAATAATCCATTCATAGGATGATGATTCGCAGTAAAATAAAATTAGTAAAAGCTACTTGAACAGCAGCGAAGGAAATCCCAGCTTGGATTGGGAAACGCTTATGTTTGAATGAGATATACTTACTGTATAAAATTGTATAACATTAGCAAATGTATAAAGAAACATGGTAGAAAATCTGTATAATATTTTTATATTTGATAAGGTTTTGTAAATAATCCATTCATAGGATGATGATTCGCAGTAAAATAAAATTAGTAAAAGCTACTTGAACAGCAGCGAAGGAAATCCCAGCTTGGATTGGGAAACGCTTATGTTTGAATGAGATATACTTACGGATGTGCACGACTTTCGATTGTGCATGTTAGTTTATGGGTCCCTTTACCGTCGACGAACGATCACTCATCATCCATATATCTCAAAAATCGAGCTTTTCCTTTTGCAACACAAAATGCCTCCAATTGAGGCGAATTAAAGCGAAAAAACTAAAATAAAACACTTTGATCACATCGGCAAAGGCCGTCTCATAAATGGAGGATGACGTTTCGAAATAATTCAAAATTTCGGACGTTTCCAACATTTAAAATATGACATTATTAGGCTGCGTTAGTTATCAACGAGCCATTAAATCGAAATAAAAATATATAAAACCTCCAATGCACAATGAAATGAAAGAAGATACTTCGATCTTAATTTCTGGCAGAGAAGTTTATACTAAAGACTATATAATAATATCAAAATAAGGTAAACTTGTATAAAATTGTATAACATTAGCAAATGTATAAAGAAACATGGTAGAAAATCTGTATAATATTTTTATATTTGATAAGGTTTTGTAAATAATCCATTCATAGGATGATGATTCGCAGTAAAATAAAATTAGTAAAAGCTACTTGAACAGCAGCGAAGGAAATCCCAGCTTGGATTGGGAAACGCTTATGTTTGAATGAGATATACTTACTTATATATATATATATATATATATATATATATATGTATATATATATATATATATATATATATATATATATATATATATATATATATATATATATATATATATATATATATATATATATATATATATATATATGTATGTATATATAAATATATGTATATATATATATATTTATGATACCTGGACAGAGACCTTTCCGGGGTACTTAGACTATCATTCAAGGAGGTTACTGGATAGGACCTGAATTGAGCCTGATCCTATGGGCGAGATTTTAGGCCATAATGCAGTAGAACTATTGACTACCTGTCTGTAGCAACTGCAGTAGAACTATTGGCTACCCCGGTGAAGTTGACAGGAGAGTATTGTCATCTACAACGGGCAAACCCGCCACTCTAGGATGGTACAAAGACATATACTCATTCTTTCAATCTAGGATGAGCGTCGTGACTTGAGACGAAGGCATTCCACTAACTAAGCCAACTCGTCCGTAATAAGCCAACGCCTTACCGTGAGACAGCGGGAATATGCACCCAGTGGGCCGACCTCACGCTATTACTACCAGTTTTGGCCAGATTTCTCCGACCTCCCGGCTGGTTACAGGTTCGAAGTCGCTTGCGCTTTTTCTGCCTGATGTGATTCAGCGGTTATTCAGTATGAATTTACCGCAGTCCAAGGCGTCCTTTGCCCGACTGTCCACTCGGGTGCAGGTGGCCGATTAATCATTTCTAGAGCGACTGACATCAACAAGAGCTGTCAATTACAACAGTCGAACCCGTCACCTCAGGAATTTTTAACGATATTAGATCGTTCTGTCTTCCGTGAGGTGAGCGTAGAATACTTAGGTACGAAAACAGTCCACCGTCTATTTCTCCCTTAAAAAGCCAACGGCTTACCGCGAGATAACCAGGTTAATCAACCAGCCGGCCAGACTTGCAACCAGATTATTCTAGTCTCCCGGCTGGTTACAGATTCAAGGTCGCTTACGTAGCGGTGATACGATGTCTACCGAATCTATCGCGGACCACGGCATCCTTCACCCGGCGGTTCACCCGGTATCGGGTAGCCGAATGGTCCTTTCAAGAGCGGTTGATTGATTCCTTTCCCCATTCGAGGAGGATACTGGATAGGAGCTATAGCGTGAGTTGAGCCGACTTCATGAACGAGATATTGAGCAGCATGGAAACTGCATGGAAACCATTGGCTACCTTGGTGAATTCGTCAAACCACCACCACGCTATTTGCGCGAACATTTCGAGACCGACCGTTCAAACGAGAACCCGCGTCAACTTCTTTGCATTGACTGCACTCCCGTGGCCAGATAATTGCTCTTTTTATACCTTCCGGTGCTTTATCTCGCTCACTTTCTTAATGTTCTCCCGCTCGCTATCATATCTCTTTGTTTATTTTCGTCATTTAATTTAGCCGTTTGTATCATATACCTTTAGATCTACTTAATTTATAGACATTAACAATTACAATGGCCTTTATAAATGTCTTTTATAAAATCAAGCCGAGTGATCTTCTTTAACCCGTATGTGCTCACTGCCCCAATTTTAAAACGTTTCATATTTTACCATTTTTGATATTCAAAAATCATTTATTTATTTTTAAAAACAATTATATCGCTTATTTACAATACGGGCAACACACGTTACAAAAAAACAAGAGGACTTGGCAACATTTCATAGGTCATTTCAATAGATAAAAAGTGTAATTATTGAAAGATATGATGTCGCACAATAAATCGTAAATTTTTATCAAATAATTTATTAGTAGATCTATGTAAGGTGGTTTATTTTATTGTTTTATTTATTATCAATGTGTTTTTCATAATTAAAATCAATAGATCTTTGAAGCATAGATTTATCGAGCTATTATTTGCAACGCCCCATTATTGGGGCGGTGAGCACGAGCTCCCATGTCAATTTCAAACTTCATGTATTAGGCTTCTTGACTTATTTACAGTGTTTATAACATGTTATGTTATGTTATGCTTACTTTATTGTAATACATGTTATATTTATACCTTACATGTTATATTTATTCAAACCTGTGGTATGGTTTGAATTATTCTACAACGAAGAAATTATTGATTTGTTTGTTGAAAATTCGAATAAGTATGCTATTTTGGAAGGAAAAAGGCTTGGCGTTACAAAAGAAGAGATCCGCCCTGTACTTGCAATATTTTTGCTGCGTGGATATAACGTTCAGGCTAGAAATCGTATGTCTGGGATACCGGAATTGACACTTACCATCCTGGCGTAGCTAATGCCATATCACGGTCAAGATTTGAACAAATACTTCGATTTATGCATGTATAACGCAGCATTAGACGTTGAAGGTAAGTTCACTGAAGTGGAACCTTTATGGTATAAACTGAACCAAAAATGGTTGAATTATTGGCCTCAGTACAGTGAAGTTAGCATGACGAATCGATGATACCATATTATGGACATCATAGTACAAAACAGCACATTCATGGCAAGTCGATACGTTTCGGATTCAAATGTTGGTGTATGGCTACACGCCTGGGATACCTTATGCAAAGCATACCTTATCAATGGGCTAGCACAGGCAATACTAATCCTGATCTAGGTGTTGGAGGATCTGTTGTTACGACCTTGGTTGCCGAATTACCTGCAGGTTTTACAGTGCACGTTTACATGAATATTTTTTTTACGTCTTATAGATTGCTTACAGCTTTGAAGGAATCTGGCCATCAAGGGACTGGTACAATTCGAGCCAATCGAGTAGGAAATGCACCGTTGAGGGCAGCCAATAATGATAAAAGACAAAAGCGGTAGCTACCATCAACTTACACATGAAAAATCAGGCGTGACTGATTCGCTACAATGATAACAGTGTATTTACCGCGGCATCAACTTGTGAAGGTGTTACACCCATGGAATCTGCTCAGCGTTGGTCAAGCAGCGAAAAGAAGAAAGTGTCTATTCAACAGCCTGTCTGTGTATAGATGTACAATAAATACATGGGCGGGGTTGATCGCCTAGATCAAAATATAGGCTGCTCGTATATCGTATCAGCATCAATAAAAAAAATGGTACTGGCAACGTTTGATGTGGTCTTTGAATGCATCGATGAACAACGCATTTCAGTTGTACAGACTTTCACCAGCTGGGCAAGAAAAGGCTCATCTTGATTTTTTAACTTTCATCGGGACAGTGGTCACAACGTATCTGCGAAAGTATGCATCGGTTTGCTCCATAGGCCACCCACTAAAGCCAGCTCCACGAAAAAGGAGGATTCCAGATGAGGTTCGTCTGGATGGGGTTGATCACATTATTATTTCCAGCGATACTCAGATACGTTGTGGCCAATTCCATATAAATACTACAAAAAAATGTCGAAAATGTAATGTCCGTTGCCATTCGAACTGTTTCGAAACTTTTCATTTATAAAATGACATTTTTTATGTTCATTGTAATATGTTTTATGTTGTCAAGTAAAGAGTAAATACATAAATGTTGAATAAAATTCTGCAAATGAGTAAAATTATTTACCTAACCCTCTAGTATAACCAGAACAGAACAAACTCGGAAAGTATATTTCGCGTGGCGGGCCGTGCTTAGCGCCCCAAAAATGGGGCAGTCAAAATTTCCAAAATCCTGCATTCATCATCAACTATTTTTATAAAACACATTTCTTGTTGATGTTTTAGCCTATAATAATACAAAAAAACTGCTGGTTTGTCAAAAAAAAAACTTGAGCATATACGGGTTAAAATCTTGTTTTCCTTTCCCGCGGAGCTCATTATTGCCCTTTAAAATGTCAAAATTCCGGAGTTTGCGACAAATACTTCTGAAGATATTATCATCATTGCACATTACAATCTCTTATACTCGCAAAGAAGTTGCAAGAAACTTTCCCATATCATGTTTACAGCGTTATGCTTTTATTAGACGCGGCGCCCGCTAATTATTCCTTGGCCTAATTGTCCCGCGGGCCGCGAGTGCCAGTACTAGCTTTCAACCAACCGACACGCTCGTTTCGAGAAGCCCCCTTCTCGGTAGCGAAATGGAAATTGACAAACTTGGCAGGTGGGGCATTAATAATCCCGGCCGCGACGTAAACACTTGCGAAAACAAACCGAAGAACCACCACCCCTCTAAACAACTACATCTAGATAGGCAGCCGAGCGGCTTTCTGAATTGATAAAGCCTTACGTTTATTTGTATTGGTCGGCCGGCACTCGACAGCCTGACATGGGCCGAGCTGTCTGCAAATTCAATTTCAATTTATTTATACTTCTATACTAATATTATAAAGAAGTAATGCTTGTAAGTTTGTCTTTAGGAGGTAATCTCCGAAACTACTCATCCGATTTCAATTATCTCACTAATAAAAAGCTCTATAATCGACGAGTGCTATAGGCTTAATTGTATTTCAAAAAATATTGGTTTTCAGTACGAAATCACGATATTTGTAAATTAAGCCGGAGAAAAATTAACTGGTGATTGTTTTTATCTGCGTGCGCTGACGAAACGGTTTGATATATGTATGTTAAAACAATATATGACAAAAACATCGGCCCCAAAGAGATCTATAAAAAAGTCGGCGACGGCATATATCCAAATTTTATAATTAAGCCATAATTTGTTTATTTATTTATTTATTTAACAGGGAAATCCCACAGGGCTACCAAAAATATTACACTTACATTAAATACAATATTTCTGGCCGATGACATGCTTTCAACAATAGTTTTAGTTAGTTAGGCTCCAATACGCACAGTTTATACTGTGGGGGTTGGGAAGGGAAAAGGAAAGGAAAAGGAAGGAATGGGGTGTCAATAGATTTTATGTATTAATATGCAGTATAAAAATAAGAAAATTTAATGCGACATATAAACCATTCTTAATTTATTAAAAATAAGTTGAAGAATAAAGAATGAAAAACTAAATAGTCCCTAAGGCATAAGTATCCCATTTGAAATGTCTATGTCGCATTTTCGATTAATTTTAAGTACCTATATGCTCTGCTTAAATTTATTCTCTTCCATGTTAAATAAGTCTATATAAACTGCTTTTGTGTTTCAAAAAAATAAGAAAAATAAGTAGGCAGTGTTTGTTGAAGACAATAGCAATAAAATAAATATCCTTATCAAAATAAATTAATCCATTGTCACGGGCGTTAAATAGAGATAAAATTATCCATTTACTGTAAGTTTCTAGGTGGTATATTTATAGAGATATTATGAAAGTAGTAACGCGTGCAAGCATATCGAAATACCTAGCGGGCGGCGGCGGCTGCTGGCCCAGCAAGATCAGCACTCAGCTAAAGGCGGAGCAAGGGGCGGGGAGCAAGACGCGGATGGCTACGAGATAGGTAGCGTGCATGTGAGGGGGGAGATCTTGCACTATATATCTAAAGGTAGCGTCTAAAAAGGCAAATTAACGCCACCATACTGATATTAACAAATCGATTCGAAACGTTACGTGAATCAAAACCGAGGGCAAAAGCTAGTTAATTATACAACTAAAAATACAGTTATATTGGCATACTATCATTGTGTTTACATGTTTTACTTTTTCTGCAGAGGGAAAGTATTGTGAACGCTCTAAAAAAATGTAGACGAAGACGGATATATACATTTTGACCCCCCCCCCCCCGCCCGAGACGATTAAGATCATTTCCAGACTGAAGTATGTATGTGTGTGTGTGTGTGTGTATGTATCTGTGTCTGTGTGTGTGTGTGTATGTATTCCTCCACGATAACGTCTAAAAGATTTGGCATGCAAGCATCATTCGGTCATAGCAAGAATTGAAAATACTGTGGTTGAAATTGCTCCACGAGGGGGCGCACTAGTTATATAGTAATCTCAAAATATTGTACTTTGAGACTTGACATTTAAACATAGCTTAAAAGAACACAGATGCCTTGTTGCGCCGAAATCCCATTGTGCAATTTTGGTTAAAATATCTCACATACGAGCGACACAAATATATTTTTTCTTTGTTTCTACTCTTCCAGACAAACAATCCCTTACAACCAACCACTATAAAGTGTTTATATGTATGTGTGTATGTAACATGTGTGTCTTGTTATTGCATTCAATCGACAGAAATGAAATGCAATTCCGTTAATTTTATCCCAACGGAAAATGGTAACCCATCCGGGAATCAAACCAATATGCTACCGGACCACTACACAAATAATATTTAACTGCCCTACCTACACTTGGTGCCCTTTGGTGGTGAACGGTTTCGTGCAGCTTGGGCCATACGATCCATTTTGTTCTCGGATCGGCTCAGCTCACGATTCAGCTCCTATTCAGAAGCCTCCTCGAGTGGAAGGCTACCCCGGGTAAGACTCCCGTCCCGATATCAGGCCTCAGAGCTGGTGGACCGGTTTCACGCGGCGGGATTCTATCCTGGCGCTACTGGACGGTTTACGCACCGGTCGGCGAAGCCAATCGGCTGTGCATTCTGACTAATAATAATTGCTGAAGGGGTCTGGAGACTATGGAAATATACTGTTTCCTAAGCAGCAGAGTGGATGTTGACCTGTTGTCATGCCACTCTTGAAATTGACCTTGGGCCATTCGATCCCGTGTGGCACTACGGGCAAAGAACGCCCAGATCCGCGATAAATTCAAACTGAATACAATTAGTAATACAGCAGGTAGAGATGTAATACAACAGGTAGAGATTGCGTAAGCGACTTCGGACCCGTAACTATTCGGGAGGACGGAGGTATCCTGAAGGTTACTTACAGACGGAGATATCCTGCCAAAACTGGTAGTTAGGGGTTGAGTCTGCCCGCTGGCTTCCTTTCCCGGTGCCATGCCGTAAGGCGAGGCACCGGGAAAGGATGGTGATTGGAGCTAGACAGTAGATTGTCTTGTCCCCAAGTTTTCTAAGCTCATCCCACGGCTGAAAGAACGATCTATATAGTTATACCAGCCTGGGGTGACGGGTTCGCCCGTTGTAGTCGACACCGCCCTACCGCCCTACTGCATATAGAAAAATTTATATAAAAATATATACGAATTATTTATATACAAATTTATATAAAACCGCTATAAAGAAACGGTTAATTATTTATTGATTTAATTTTCGGAAACCTACAGCGTTTCATTAATTATGATTAATTTTATTATCTTAATACAGTGTTTCTCTGGCCGATTAATTGTTTCCTACGTTATTTTCTAATAAGATAAATCATAAATTGCATTGCACTAAATTAAATTAAATTACTATCGAACTATTGCAAGGATAGGAAAGGAGACGGATGGGATATATGTAGGATAGGATATAGATATTCAAATTAAAGTCTTTGCTATTCTCATTTTCGCTCTGTGTGTTCTGGAACAATTTATATGTGTATATTATATACTCACTTACTAGACGCCTAGTGAGCTAAGGACAGCCTCGCTGAATTTAGGTTGGTTTAAGTGAAAAATGTCTATATCTTCAAATCGACTATTATATGTGGTCATCAAGCGGTCCACAACATCAAGCGGTGCATTATATTTTGTCTGGTATATTTCAAATAAGTATTGTTATTGCGAAATCTAATAAAAAAAACAAGGATTTACCTACTTTTTGAATAAAACGCAAAGGTTTAAAGTCCGATATATATTAATTAAATATTAAGGCCCTTAAAAGCGCCGACGCTTGATGCGTGGATCGATCGACATTTGAATTCGAATGCTCACGGCGACCTGCGTTTGCAATTTAAATTTAAAGAGATGGCACGCGTTCGAAATTTAAATATTCATTGCGCTGCAATGAATATTTATTTTATTTTTGTTCCAACAAGAGTGAAAAACAGCGCTCGGGTTTTAAGTTAATAAATAATAATAACAATATTACGGCCAAAATAATCTCCTGATAATATACAGTTTATTTGCGTGATGTTGCGTAATAATATTTATATATTATGTTATATAATCATGTTCTCTCGATTTGTGAGTGTGTATGATAGAGTAGGATGAGTGTTTCTATATGTGTGATTGTGATGTGTGTTTAATGGGTGTGTGTGAGTACATCTACGTGTATGTGTCATAGTTGTGTATATATGAGAGTGTGTGATTCTGCACAGGTATGTATCTGTTCAAGATTTATTTGGTCTGGTCAATTACCGCTCTGATAAACTCGTTTTTTCTCGTTGAGAATATGTCTAGTTCCTGAAACGATTCATCGTAGGCTTTCATAATTCGATGCAGGGCTGAATTCCTTGCTTGATTTGTATGGAGTCTGGGAAAATTGAATACCTTTTGGTGACAAGTTCGGCGCGATGGGACATTTGAGGCTATTCTGCTTAGAATTTGTGGGCTGTCGATATGATGCGAAAGTATATTGTGGAAGAACGTAATATCAGCCACTTTACGTCGCTGCTGAAGACTCAGCATTTCGAACCTTGCCAAGCCGTCAGAATATGAGGTATATTCAGCGAGGGTTCGATGACAAAAGTGCCTTACGAAGGATTTCTGAATACGCTCTATACGGTCAATGTGTACGTTGTACTGCGGTGACCATATAGGTGACGCAAACTCCACTATACTTGCGAACGTAGGCGTTATAAACAGTGAAGAGCACATGTCGGAGAATGGTTTGCATGCTCTTAATACGAAACCGAGAGCTCTGTAAGCTTTTCCCACCATGTGTTCAATGTGTGTATCCAGCATTAATTTGTTGTCCAGCATTATCCCCAAATCACGCACTACACTCTTCTCTACTATAATCTCTCCGCCTATCCTGTAGTCAAAATCATACTTTGCTCGGTTACGAGTAAAGGATACCTTGCTGCATTTCGCCGCATTTAAACTTAATTTATTGAGAGAGCAATAGTCTGACATGCGAGCAAGGTCCTCCTGTAATCGATGACACTGTGATATATCTTCGACCACAGAATAAACTTTAAGATCGTCATCGTACATAATGCAGTGTGAGTGTTGGAAACAACCCTGAATGTCGTGTATATACACATTGAACAGCAGCGGGCTAAGATGAGAGCCCTGGGGCACGCCAGATGGAATTTTTACATAATTTGACTGAAAACCACCCAGTACAATAGCCTGTCGCCTGTTCCTCAAGTACGATGAGAGCCGTCGCAGTAGGTCGCCGTGTATGCCCACAGATTCTAATTTTCCAGGTAGAATACCGTGGTCGACGCGGTCAAACGCCTTCGAGAAATCGGTGTAAATTACATCTTCTTGCAGTCTCTTGTCCATGCTGACCGTGACAAAGTCAAGAAATTGGCATAGATTTGATGTAACCGAGCGTCCTAGTAAAAAGCCATGCTGATTCTCAGGGAGAATTGTCCTAAACGAGGGAGCAGGGAATCGTATACCACCTTCTCAAATAACTTGCTAATAAAAGGAAGAATAGATATCGGTCTGTAATTAGATACTACATTCTTTTGTCCGGCCTTGTAAATTGGAACGACACACGCTTCTTTCCATCTCATGAATTAACAGGAATTATCGCCAACTGCTCACCCACTTTATTTATAAAATCAATATTCAGGTCAAATAAGTCCCTGACCATTTTCCGGGTAAGTCTTGGGTTGACACAAATGTTTTTAGACAAATTTGATCTGTGCAGCATTTTTAAATGTAATATTTTCATTTAAAAACATGTAGCCGAATTCTTTATATCTAAGTAGTAACTGACTGAACAGAAAGAGAATATCTCGCAGTATTGGAAAATTCTCTCACTCAATTATGTTTGAGCTCCCCCCCCCCCTTCCTCTACCTGGATTGGATGCCTCTTCAAAGAGGTTTAAAATTAAGTGCAAACAAAGTCCGGGGTATTACCGTATTGTTCGCGCATGCGAGCGCATTTTTATTGGACGATTCGTCCCGGAAATGGACCCGCCATCGCTTCCGTTTCCGGCGGCGGACGTTTAATTAAAATCAAAGTCAACGCGAGTTATGCTTTTATTACTTCAGGCAAGTGGTTAATGGTACCCATTGTTATAAGCTCTTCAGGGAGAAATTGAAATAGGTAGAGCGTGAAGAGGGAGAGAAAGAGAGAGAGAATATATATCGATATCGATATGGAAACTCGGAGCTTCAAACACTTTTACTTTACCGTCCCACTAACCGATAAAGAGGTAAAGTGTTGTAAACGCGCAAAGAGTTTTTGAGATCAGACGGATATATACATTTAAACCCCCCCCCCTCTCTCTCCCCACCTCCACAATAGCGCCCAAACGTGTAATCCAATTGAGCTAATATTCGGTCATGACAAGATTTGAAAAGGTTGATTGAAATCGGTCTACCAGGAGGCGTACTAGTACCTAATATTTAAGGCGCTAAGTTTATTCGAGTCTATATGAGAGCAAGAGGTTGCGGCACGTACGTTATGACACTCGGATGGACAAAACGATTCTAACAATACCACACACTTTTAAATCGGTCCAAGCGTTTAGAAGTTATGGTGGAAAAAGGAAAAACATACATAGATGAATCCTGAACATACAACACTCCTTTTAGGCAGTCGTGTAATAAGTAGGTAACGCCGAACGCCTCCGCGTCGCCTCACGATAATGGTAGGTATTTGCCGAGTTATTTAGTCTAACGTTATTTGGAATGGCACTGCGGTTAGGCAGTATTAGCGCGGCGAGTGATGACGGGGGATAGGGGTTAGTGCGGGGGGCGGCGGATGGGAAGGGGTCTCGTCTACTTGCCGGGAAAGTCTTGGGTTGACACAACCGTTTTTCCTTTCATTGGTGTTTATTGAAGTCAAATGCTTATGCTAACAAGCCCGCGACAACCCACGCCTTGAAGGAGGAACTTGAGCGTTGTATAAACATAATTCAGCCAAATTTATGTAAAACGTTTATGAAAATATTCGATAATATAGTGCTTAAGTGCCATCAAAGCCGTGGAGGCTTTTTACCCTACATGCTATTCCATACATGTCCCTATACTACAAGTATGTATAATACTTTATAAATCCTTTTTTTTTATTCAAACCTGTTTTTCCTATTAAAATTACTTCTTGCGTGAATTTTGGGACATCCTTTATATCGTCAAGAACAGACCTTTTCACAAACTAAGTTTCACCCGGACTACGCCCCAAGTAATTCCGCTAGATAGGTTTTTTTTGTTGGCGTTAGCGCTCTGCATGATATGGCCTAAATTCAGAAATATGACACATTCACTTCAAGTTTATTCATTTTATTCGTGAATCTTTAATAATCCAATCCAAGAAAGTGGAATGCATTTCTCTCTTGCGTTTACAGATGTAGGGTATGCTAGGAGTTTGTAAATCAATATGCAAGCACTTTAAGAAGCGCGGTGAGTCATGCCAATTTACTCGTTCGACTGGCATACAGAACGAAATTGACCTGACATGCAGCTTCCTTGCATGCACTCTTCCATCTGCTAACCGAGTTATGTCTCCCTGCATTTATTTCTAGCCACGAGGTTAGGTTTCCTTATTTTTCTTCTTTATTTTGATAGAAATAACTGTTGGGAAGGTCGTCGTCGGCGCTGTTATATGATGGAAACAACATTATATCTCATATTTATACGATACGTTTATACGTTTATAGCACCTATCATATTACTTTATATCTTTATATCTTATGTATAGGTTGGAAAAAAACCAAAGGTGTTTCGTATATTTTACTCACTACTATTTAACTTATTACATTTCGAATATTTTAAGCATTATGGATAATATCCTTATTTATACCCTACTAGTTTTATTTTACCGGCTTATCAACCGTCCAACTAGAACTGTAAAAACTACAACGAGCGAACCCGTCACCTATGGAAGTTTTAACGATATTTGATCGTTCTGTCTTCCCTGAGCTGAGCGTAGAAGACTTAGGACGGAAACAATCCACTGTCTAGTTACGCCACTCGCGCGTAAGTAGCCAACGCCATGCCGCGAGAAGCCAAGTGTGGAACAGTGGGCCTACACTCGCGCCCTTACTTCCAGTTACGGCCAGAATTCTCCGGCCTCCCGACTGGTTACGGGTTCGAGGTCGCTTGCGCGGTCCTCCCCCTTGTGTAGCGCTGACTCGGTGTCCACTGAATCTATCGCGGACCACGGCGTCTTTTGTCCGGCTCTTCATCCGATATAGCCGGGTAGCCGAACGATCGTTTGAAGAGCAGTTGCCGTAAGGTAAACAACTACCCCCGCTCTATAGGATACAAAGCCGTTTCCAGGCTTCCCCGGTTATCTGTTGGAATGCACAGGTGAACAACTTCCCCTGCTCTATAGGAGACCGCACTGTTTCCAGACTCCCCCGGCTGTCGGTTAGAATGCACAATCGACCTCGAGCTGTAACCAGTCGGGAGACCGTAGTAATCTGGTTGCAGATGAAACTAAGGACGCGAGTGTGATAAACCTGGTTATCTCACGGTAAGGCCTTGGCTTCTTACGGGCGAGTGGCGTCACTAGACAGTGGACTGTTTTCGTCCCAAGTCTTCTTGTTTGTTTGTTTCTACTCTTTATTGTGAAATATCACAATGGGAGGATTTATTGTCATACGACAATCTCTTACAATGTGTGTATGTAACATGTGTGTCTTGTTATTGCATTCGATCGACAAAATAAAAATGTAATTCCGTTAATTCTATCCCAACGGAAAGTGGTAACCCAGCCGGGAATCAAACCCGTTACAATATAAGATTAGGTGACCTAGCCACTATGCCACCGGGTCGTGTATTTATTGATTTTATTAGTGATTTTTATTATTTGAGGAAATATATACATATATATATATATATATATATATATATATATATATATATATATATATATATATATATATATATATATATATATATATATATATATATATATATATATATATATATATATATATATATATATATATATATATATATATATATATATATATATATATATATATATATATATATATATATATATATATATATATATATATATATATATATATATATATATATATATATATATATATATATATATATATATATATATATATATATATATATATATATATATATATATATATATATATATATATATATATATATATATATATATATATATATATATATATATATATATATATATATATATATATATATAACTAATTATAAATTTAATATAAATTGATTATTTAATATATTTTTATATAAAAAAAAATAATAATTATAGATTTAAATAATTATTAATTATTAATTATTTATAATTAAATATAAAAATATATTATAAAATTTATATAATGAATTTAATAAAAAATTTAAGGTATATACATATAACTAATTATAAATTTAATATAAATTGATTATTTAATATATTTTTATATAAAAAAAATAATAATAATTATAAATTTAATATAATTTAATTATTTATAATTAAATATGAAATTTATATAATGAATTTAATAAAAAATTTAAGGTATAAAATAATTATTAATTATTTATAATTAAATATAAAAATATATTATAAAATTTATATAATGAATTTAATAAAAAAATTAAGGTATAAAATAATTATTAATTATTTATAATTAAATATAAAAATATATTATAAAATTTATATAATGAATATAATAAAAAAAATTAGGCTATATATATATATATATATATATATATATATATATATATATATATATATATATATATATATATATATATATATATAATTAATTAATTATAAATTTAATATAAATTGATTATTTAATATATTTTTATATAAAAAAAAAAATAATTATAAATTTAAATAATTATTAATTATTTATAATTAAATATAAAAATATATTATAAAATTTATATAATGAATTTAATAAAAAATTTAAGGTATATATATATATATATCCTAACCTAACAGTGATGCGAGAAAAATATAAGTATGTGTGGGCTACTTACTGGTGAGTGGCGTAACTAGACAGTAGACTGTTTTCGTTCCAAGTCTTCTACTCTCATCTCACGGAAGACTATCAAACATCTTTAAAACTTCCTTAGGTGACGTGTTCGCGCATTGAAGTTGACAGCTCCAGTTTTTGCGTTAAAGTAAATGGTATAATTTCCCGTTCCATCCGTGGCCCTTCCTTTCAATTTTCGCGGATTTTGATAGCAATATCGCATAAATGGGGCGTGGTGCGGGTGTTCACGTGGTGGATGTTTAACGACTATAAATAAGGGGAAAAGTTGACATTTGCCGCCGTTATCTATCGGTCTAAATGCGTGGCCCTGCATAAATTACGTGGCAAAAGGCAGATCAGAAGACGAGGGGAACGGAGTACTTACTCACTGGAGAAGAGTTCTAAACTGCCTCCGCATCTAAAGTTCGTAAACTAGGATACACTTTCAAAGAGGTAAGAAATATTTTAGGCCCGAGAACACTAAAAAGCGTTTATTATTCATTGTGTGAGAGTATCTTGAGCTACGGGATGATAGGATGGGGCGGTTGTTCTAACCCATACCTTAGCCCTTAGATATTGCACAAAAGTCGATTTTAAATATTATCATGCGAAAGCCGTATCGTTATCTTTCGGAAAAATTTTTCAATGAATATATTGTGTTGCATACTAGGCAACTATATTTAAAAACATCACTATCATATATTAAAATCAATCAGATAAATAGTTTTTCACAAAATACCCTATCAACGAGGTTTTCCGAAGATGTTAATATGATAGTACCCAGAAGGTAACTACTTTTGGTCAGCGAACCTATACATTCATTGCCCCAAGGTTTTTCAATGCTCTTCCTGGCTAAATAAAATCAGCACAAAATAAGACCTACTTTAAAAGGCTGCTTAGAAACTGGCTTGTAAAAGATGGAAGACAAGGAATTTAAAAAATATTGGACATTATAATCTAACCCGGACATTTGAATACTTTGAATGTTATATTATATTGTGGTATATTATTATTATTATTTTATTTAATATTTTTTTGTTTTTACTTATATTAAGAGATAATTTGTTGTAATTTTAACACTATTTTATCTTAGTTATAAGTAAAATGCAGGACTATTTTGTTTAAATTCTTATTCTAATTTTTACTATTTTAAATTGTTTTGTTTTTTCTGATTTGAATTTATTTGCTGACATTTTAATTTTCCACTTCTAACTATAATTTAATTATTTAATTTAAGTATTTAGTCATTTTTAATATGGTTTTGCAATTCTATTATTTTGTGCATACATGGAATATATGCCATTTTTATAAACACGGTATTGTTGTAAGCACATTCAAAAATAAATGTTTACCTTAAAACAGGTCTCGGCCTAGTTAGGTGACGTTATTTATTTATTGCTCCACAATAAATAAATAACGTCACCTAACTAGGCCGAGACCTGTTTTAAGGTAAACATTTATTTTTACCTTGCCACTACGTTGCCACTAGACTATGCGATGTATTCTTTTTTCTGCCTTTGATTCAATTTTGTAAGTATTTTTATGCATAATTCCTACGCTGAAATTGTTTACTGTTATTTTTAATTTTTACATTATATAATTAAATAAATAAATTTCAAGTATTTGAAGACGTCGTTAAGGGTGGAATTTTACTACAGAGCTATTATTATAAAAAGTGTTGTGGCTAATAGCGTCGAAATAAGAATATAGAAACCGCGAAGATATATATTCATTATTTTTTACAAGCTTTAATTTACTTGCAATGTTCGTATCTAAGTTGTACGTTTCAAAATTTGCAAACCATTTTTCAACCATTTGCTGGTGTCCGATTGAGCTAAAATTTGGCATATTTATGTAAGTTGGGTGGCAATGCAATATTATGGTACCATCGAGCTGGTTTGATGATGTAGCCTGGATGTAGGGACTGGAACTTCCTGATGGAAAATGGTATGAGAGCCGAATTTTAACATATTTTAACATATTTTTAAACATGTATGTTGAGTATATTTTAACATTGAACTAACTACCAAAAATTATTTGACTTTGACAATGAATTGTACTTTTTTGACTAGGTATTTTTATATTAAATTCTATATTACTTAACATATATTAAATATGAATGACTGTTTCTTTCTTTTCTCACATATAACTTTATTTATATTATTTAATCACATTTTATATTATATTTATTGCCGATTGTATAATGGAATTGCATTTTATTTATTATATTATCTTTTTTTTTTAAATATTTTATTCTGAAGACCACATTTTAGGGCAATTTAGTGTTTTTAGCTTTTTACTAAAACTTGTACATTTGTAAGCAATCAAGCAATCAAGCAAACTTGATTGTAATATTAGAGTCCTGTCCACCCTAGAACGGGCTAGTCCCAGTTGGGTGACATAAACAAATAAGCAAAAGGTTAAGGTTTTGCCATTCGGTTCCTGTTATTTTTGTAAGCTAATCAATGTTTTATAGTAATTAATTCTTAAATAAATAAATAAATAAATAAATTTGAGCCAGTATGTTTTGTAACCATTAGTATTTTCCATTACACATAATGACGAATGTTTGAAGATAGAGCCAGAAGATTTCCACTGGAACTCTTTAATGAAAAGTGCTAAGATAGTCAATTCTGGGCTCGTTTGTCTTGTCGTCTTGAGTATTTTCCATTACACATGATGACGAGGGTCTGAAGATAAAGCCGAAGATTGCCACTCGAACTCCTCAATGGAAAGTGTTAAGATAATCGAGTGTGGACTCGTTTATTTTGTTGTCTTGAGTACTTTCCATTATCATGATGGACGAGGATCTAAAGATAGAGCCGAAAGATTATCACTGGAAGTACCTGATGAAAGAGCTAAGATAGTCGAGTTTGGGCTCGTTTTTCTGGTTGTTATGAGTATTTTTCATTACACCTAATGACGAGGGACTTAAGATAGAGCCGGAAGATTGCTACATATTGGTATAAAGGTATACAAGTCATTTTAGGCAATAACCTGTTATCCATCCCTGGTCATAGCAGTGACTTTTTTCATACTCCTTCTCCATGGAAGCTGCACGACTCTGGAATGCTTTACCAAATGATGTTAGAACATCCTCCAGCATCTCCTCGGTCAAGGCCAGGCTCAAGGAGCATATAACCCTAAAATCCATAATTTAACCAATCCACCTCTTCCCCCTCTTTCTAGCTTCCCTTTCCTTCCTTCCTCTCCGTCCTTTCCTCTGCGTCCTTATTTAATTTTAGTCATTTGCTTTACTTTTTTTTATTATGTGTTTCTTTCTAGTTTCTGTTTGTTTCTTTTTATCACTTCTATTTTTTATTGTTCTTCTGCGTAGCCAACGTACTAAATATGGTTTAAACTCAAGCTATAGGTTAGCTGATAGACATTGCTGCAAGGCAATAAGCTCACCTTTTTTATTTAAAATAAAGAGTTTATTATTATTATTAGGTAACGGTTATTGTACCGTAAATATAACGAACATGAGAACGTAAGAAAATATTAGAATACACAATGAAATAAAAAGAAACGCAAGAAAATACAGACAAGATACAAAAAGATATTTAAACTCATTACAAAGAAAACCATTATTTTCTATTAATTTAATCATCTCTTTGAGTAAAATGCCTTATCAGTGATTTATTTCTTAAGGCGGCTCCTTAACACGATAAGTGATTATTATTGACGAATGTGGTCGCTAAATTTGTTGTAAAAAGCTGAACCGGCGATAAGCGGCGATAACCAAAGTGTGGCGACTTGACGTAGAAAGTATCAAAATCCAACTGTGAACAACTGATAGAGTTGCGTAGATTAGGCACGAATAACGTTTATTACGTTGGGACTCCCGAATCAATCTCCAGTTCAACTTCTATCCGGCAGCCTACTCTAAGAGGGACTACCCAGGAAGAACACTGCCTGTGGCTGTATCCTGCACTTCTTTGACAGTTGGGATCTGGTGAGCGCTAGAGTAATAACTCGTGCGGCTCTGGGCGGCTATGTACTAGCCGGTTTGCTAGCTACGCCACCCAACGGTTGAATTTCCGGGGAGCCTGGGAACGTACGTTTCCTAAGATGCAAGTGTAGGTGGATACCTAGTGCCACTTATCTTATAAACTGCCCGTCGAGTACTCGATCGGAAGTGTTATTGGCAGGCAAAGGGCACCAAGGGCCCGCCACAAATTAGACTATGAATTTTCGCTGCAGCAGGTAGAAGCCGCGAATATGACTTTGAACCCATAACCAGACTGGAGGACCGATAAATCTGTTCAAATCTGGTACTAATTTCAAAGTGTATTCAAAGTGTAAGATCAAAGTGTAAATCTGGTAGAAAGATCGCTTCTCGACCTTTTGGCTAAGATCAAAATGTAAAGATATATTTTAGTAAAGGCGTGAGGATGCCCGACTGTGTGGTAATTCTCAGTTTTCTTGCGGTTTGTTGCTGGACACTTACGGGCTGTTGGAGAAACTTGACTGGTGGAATGTGTTTGTCTACTCCACAGATAATTGAAATATATTGTTGTGTTTAAATTATGAATGTTTAAGTGGAAACGTGTAATTAGCTTTATTTTTTTTAACTTAATAATTCTGTAACAAATTTATTGTAACAGCTGTATGTTTCCTAATGTTTCCTGTAAAATAAAAAAAATAAATTAAAAAAAAACAGTAGAAAAGACTACAACAGTTGTTATAACTTCCTCAAGTGATGGGTTAGGGGAAGGCGGAAAGAAGGCGCCTATAAAAAGAAGAATAATGCCCGCAAATTGACGATTATATCTAGTACTAAAGCATGCATCAAAAGTTAATAAACCGCAGTACATTTTAGACTTTTTCCTTTAAAAAAAGTTTTGTGTAACAAATCTGTCCGTTACTGTTTCCAGACTCCCCCGGCTGTCGGTCAGAACGCACAATCGATTGGCTAACGCCAATGTGAAATTTTCGAGGAGGAAACAGATTTCTTTCAGTTAGATGAGTGGGATGAGGGGTCAGGATTGGGGAGAGCCTGGATGCACCCCGAATGACCCATCAATATTTGAGACCCTGGAAGTAGCAGCTGTATTGACTTGGTCACGACATGTAAAATATTGTCGGCCAGACGGATCTTACGTCACAACATTTTGGTGATGTCTGGAAAGAAGCTCGAAAAGAAATTGCTGAACGGCAATAAAAATCCAAACCTAACATGATCTTTTCGCTGTTCTTGTAATATGATTAATAACCTTCGATATGATTAATTGTGTATACGCCCCTATCCCAACAGTTTTCAGAAGTCACAAAGGCTTTATCCAATGGCGCAGAATCGGGCATAACAGTCGATTGAATTGTAACAAAGGAACGATATGGATTCGACCGAACTCGCTATTGTGGCAAATGATTGCAGCCGCAACTGCAGCAATTTTATTACTGCCAAGTGAGGCCGACTGACCTCCGCAGCGTGTATGGAGTTTAGAAATAATGCTTTTTAATGCTTGATGCAAGCGGTATACAATTATTTGTGTCTCCCGAAGACTTTCCCGGCAACTAGCCAGGGCCCTAAATTCTCATTCCACTCATTCTGATATTTTTTTTATTTTATAAAATTATCTAATACAAGAAAATTGATTTTGGCAAAAAAAAATAACAAAAGTATAAATATTAATATTTTTACATTTCTTTATTTCCAAGCAGATAAGATTACATTTGTGTTGATTTTAACACCCCACTATCTGTTCAGCGGTGATAGTATTTAAGACATAGTGACTTCACTTTTTATTTTTTTATTTTTTTCATTCATTCATTCCGATCGCTCATTCATTCTTAAAAAATAAGGGTAATATAATATATAACTGTGTATATAAATAAATAACTAATATTATATAAAAAAAAAGAAAATATTAAAGTTTATAGATAAGTAAAATAAATAAATATATAGATAAATAAATAACTAAATTGACCAATTAATTAGGTAGCCTAAAAAGGTTTCTTACAATGCATATAATTAATATAATCAAATTGTCAATCAAATTAATTAATATAATATTATTAATTTATTTTAAACATAATCAACCGAAGCATATTTCTTGTCAAGTATCAGGTGACAGATATGTCAAATATAAGTCAGGATGTGAGTCACCATTTCTTCGCACTGGCTTCTACTTTTCGTCATGAGCCACTTGAAAATTATATTTGTTCAGAGTTAATCTGCTAATTGAACTCTGCTTTTGTGCCCCCCCCCCCCCCCCCTAAGGAAGAGCAGAAGGAATGATAAAGACGCGGTGCCAGAAACGCGTAATGCCTCTGCAAATATTGTATTCACTCGCTGGTGGGCTTGTTTTTTTTAATTTCGAGTGTCATATGAGTGGTTTAGCGAAAAATGACGATCAGTGCTGCTATGGAAATGCGTAATAATATTTCTCACGTATAACGGTCTCACATCCAAGACGTCGAATGCCCTAAAAAGCTCGTCGGACGGATATAAATAGGGTTTTTATTAATGACGCGAACTATCGCCTTTTGGGCTTTAATTCTCATTCCATAAATAAAGTCGATGAGCAGTTGGCGAAAATTCCTATTAAGTAATATGCGACGCAACGCAATAAAAATTTGAATTTCGAACTCGCGTCAACTCATTCAATTTAAACGCAGTTCGCCGTGAACCTTCGAATTCGAATTACGAATGATCCACGCGTCGCAATCATTTATTTAAGTCGCCTTAATGTATGGCGGATTTAATTAATGTATGGCATATATTAAATATTATTTGTGTCGCTTGCATCTTGAGATATTTTAACAAAAATTTCACACTGTGATTTCGGCCCAACAAGGCACGTGTCAGTGGCATCAGTTATTAGTTATGTTATATATATATATATATATATATATATATATATATATATATATATATATATATATATATATATATATATATATATATATATATATATATATATATATATATATATATATATATATATATATATATATATATATATATATATATATATATATATATATATATATATATATATTTGATAGGTTTGTAAAGAAATCCGTTTATAGGATGATGTTTTTATTTAAAATAAAATTAGTAAAAGCTACTTAAAAAGTAGCGAAGGAAATCCCAGCTTGTATTGGGAAATGCTTATGTTTGAATGAGATATACTTACGGATGTGCACGACTTTCGACGGTGCAATGTAAGTTTAAAGGTCCTTTTGCAGTCGACTAACGATCACTATTATATATATATATATATATATATATATATATATATATATATATATATATATATATATATATATATATATATATATATATATATATATATATATATATATATATATATATATATATATATATTTATTTATATATATATGCGACGCAACGCAACGCATATATTTATAGATATATGCGACGCAACGCAACACATATCTCCAAATTAAAGGTACAGCAATGGGAACAAGAATGGCGCCTTCTTATGCGAATCTTTTCATGGGGTTATTAGAAAATAAATTTCTTCTTACTCAAAATTTACAACCATTAATGTGGTATAGGTTTATTGATGATATTATACTGTTTTGGCCACATGGACATGACACACTCACTGACTTCCTTACAGATTTAAATAATTTCGGACCCTTAGGTTTTACATACACTATATCAGAAAATCAAATTACATTCTTAGACGTTGATCTAACTCTATCCGAAGGCACCATTAAAACTGCAATTCATATAAAACCTACAAACATAGAGCAATGCCTACATTTCGATAGCTGTCATCCGTTTCATACCAAAAAGTCAATTCCATATTCAATGTCCATTCGCGGACACCGTTTAATTAATAATAAAGAAAATTTAGATAAGTACCTTTCTAATCTTAAAAAATCACTAATAGAAAGAAATTATCCTGCCTCTCTGTTAGATAAAAATATAATAAATTCCGAAACAAAATTTTCACCTAAACCTAAATTGGTGTCAAATTTAAATCAAAATAAAATCTTTCTGAGTACTACTTATTTTCCTGGCACTGAGAAACTGCGACCTATTTTAGCAGATTTATTCCCTATTATAGCTAACGACCCATCAACCAAAGGTTTATTAGATATACCACCAATTTTATCATTTCGAAAACCTCCTAATTTAAAATCAATACTTAATAAAAATAATCGAAATTATCTTAGTAATAACAAAAATTTGGGCCTACAGCCTTGTGGTCGATCAGGTTGTAAAACATGTCCTTTATTAGACCGAAGCATTTATTTTACTAGTCCAAACACTCCCAACAGTTACAGAGTTCCTTTTAATAGTAGTTGCATTTCAAACAATATTGTATATCAATTACTTTGCCAGACCTGCAATGCATTTTATATTGGGGAAACAACTGCACCTCTTAGCATTAGGTTAAATAATCACAGGGCCAGCGTAGGCAATGAAAGTCAACTTCCAATAGCATTGCATGCTAAGGCACACAATTTAACTTTTGATAATTGTTTTAAAGTAAAAATTATTAAGTGCCTTGGCGATAACGCCAAAGAAAGAGACGTTAAATCTTGGGAGTTGGCTTTTATAAATATTTTAGGCGCTTGCAAGGGTCCCGGTCTGAATAGGCAAAATTAATACAGTAATTATATTTGTTCAGACATATTCATTAAAAGCTTATTAATATTTTTCATTTAAAAATCATTATTAATAATGTTTTTCAAGGTCGGTTATAGTGTATCTTTAACGATATTGCAAAATATTACTAACCCATTTCTCTATGTTCAGTTTTTTTTAAATTTAAATTTTGAAAAAATTGTTCTATCAGAAATGTCATAGAGATGAATACGACTAGTGTCTAAATATTCTCAGTCATATAATTTCTTCTAAAATAAGTTACTAACATCCATTTCTGTTACAGAAACCATCCTGCTATACTTATTACATCCAAGGGCATACAATAATTCGGCTGCAATAACTAAGAACATCATAAGTTATCATTGCGGAAACAGGTGCTGCTGCCCTAAGTATTTAAAGAGGACATTAATTATCGTTAAAATGTTTCTGGTCCACCAGGACCCCAGATAAGTAACTTTTCATGAATCTAATTTTATATATTATTGAAAATAATTTTAAAAAATTTACACCCTTAAGATATCAATATATATATATATATATGTATATATATATATATATATATATATATATATATATATATATATATATATATATATATATATATATATATATATATATATATATATATATATATATATATATATATATATATATATATATATATATATATATATATATATATATATATATATATATATATATATATATATATATATATATATATATATATATATATATATATATATATATATATATATATATATATATATATATATATATATGTATATATGATAAGGTTTTGTAAATAATCCGTTCATAGGATGATGATTCGCAGTAAAATAAAATTAGTAAAAGCTACTTGAACAGCAGCGAAGGAAATCCCAGTAATCCCAGAAATCCCAATCCAAGCTGGGATTTCCTTCGCTGCTGTTCAAGTAGCTTTTACTAAATCAATATATATGTATATATATATATATATATATATATATATATATATATATATATATATATATATATATATATATATATATATATATATATATATATATATATATATATATATATATATATATATATATATATATATATATATATATATATATATCGAAGCTTCGCCCGTAGTAGTTAACAACTACAAAATATGTTAGCTAAAAGCTAAATTTGAAAGTAGGTATATTATAAATATATAAATAATTATAAGAGCAAATATTTTCAACCATATAGGAATAAAAGTATGAAATGAAGCTTTTCTCGGTAATATGAAGTATGAAATACGCAAGGAAAATATGAAAGGCGCTCAGGGAATTTTCATATCTGCATGTCTCAGAGAGAACACTATGTAATAAGGAGAGATTATGCTCGTCTGGAAAATTTTGCATACATTACATGAAGCTATTGCATGCCGGTTACCTACTAACACACTACTCGATAGTTACGCTTGTCGATAAGACGTGAGATATACGTCAGAAATAGATAGTTTTTTTCGTGTTCCTGCCCACCAACCGACCAGGAAGGTTAGGTTGAGACACGCTAAAAAAATGAGGTGAAGCCGCAGATATCCGTGTTGAGCCCCCCGAGACGATTAAGACATTTCTTGATTGGAGTCGGTCTGTGTGTCTGTCTGTTTGTCTGGCGAATTGATTCGTGTAATCTGAGCCATAAACATCTAGTTTCTTCTGGGATCGGCCTAATTAACGAGTCAACCCCTATTCAGCAACCTCCATGAGTGAGGGACCATCCCGGAAAGGACACTCGCGCCCTACGCCTCACGGCTGGTGGATCGGTCTCCCATGGGGGATTGGCGCCACTGGACGGTTTGCGCACAGTACGGCGTCAACCAATCAATCGTGCACTCTGACTTATTGCAGAAGGAGTCTGGCAACTATAGACATATACAGTTTCTTAAGCCTAGACAGAAAGAAAGAGAGAAATATATCAGTGGTGCGACGTATATTCGCGAAGCAACGGCTCCAGCGTTTTTGGTGCATTGCCGCGATTGTCAGAATATACAGTAGTCGAAGCGGTACTTGTGATAAAAGCAAATTGTGATAAAAGCAAACCTTTTGCACACCTGTTGATTAGACCCAAGTGGTAGATTTAGCTCATCGCTCTGACATATTTGGCCCTGCGGACTCAAAATAGCGGCCGTTTTTCAAGATGGCCGCTAATATACCAAAATTATTTTTATTGTGCTGATTTTAATGACCGGTGGGTCGTTTTCGGCTATTTTGGGGTCGTACATTTCAAATATGATTTTGAAAAATTAATTCCGTTCATTTTTAACAGGATTTTGAACATTTTTAAACATATTTGAACATTATTAACGAGTATTTACTTTTACCTTTCCATTATGTGATACGCGTCTTTTTTGAGTATTTTCACATTGGAAAAGACGAATCAGAAGTCAAAACTTTCAAAAAAGTTAAACGAGACAGTAATTTTGTGTATACTGGGAGTAATTTTTGAAATTTGCTACCTAGAAAACATGGAAAATTTTAACTTATACATAGTGTTTTTGAATGTGTGACGACGAATTTGTAGTCTCTGACCTAAAATATGACGTTTAGATGTGTTTTGAACAACCTTTGAACGTTTTTTGAACCATATTTGTGCCAGAAAACGCACACTTGCATATTTTTGTACTTGGTATCATTGGAATTGGTCAAAATAAATGTACCGTGAACATGTTATACTACGCTATTGGGCATACACGTTTGTACACATTTTACCTAGTTTGTAAGAAAATATTGCTTCATATTAGTAGTTTTGAAAGAGAATGTATTAGACCACACAACATTCATCATAGTTTCCAATGGGTGTATTTGTGGCCAACTGAAAACAAGCAAACTTGGAAATAATGTAAAAAAAACATTATTAGCGTTTGGCAAAACTCAATTTAACTAAAAGTAAACAAAAGTAAGGAACACGAACCATGTTTTGTTATACAGCTTTGTCTATTCATCGCCGTAATCAACTTTGCCGTCCATCTATTATGTCTGTAAGGATGGTGTCTACATTCAACCGGTATACTGCAAATATTAAGCTATTTTCGTACTCACCGTTTGTTACTACACTCTCCCTTGCATTCTTTGCATCCAAAAGTGCAGGCCAAATTACCCTTTTAGGTAATTTGGCCTAAGAACGGTGCACCCGGTCTTGCATCCGCAAGTGCTGCGTTCGCAGCATGGCTCCCAGATGGCTGGCAGGTCCGACCACTTCGGCTTCCAGGAGGCGTTGACCGAGACCCAACCCCAAGCGTCAGGAAATGGAAGGATCAGCGAAAAGGTGTCGGCGCAAGCCTAGACTTGTCCTGCCTTCTATGCTGCCCGTAGGGCATGCTAGTAGATGGCAGCTGATATAGGTGGAATAAGGTGGACACCTTTCTTCCCGGAAACAAAAATGAATTTACGTGCCTCATTTACACCTGTGCTGTCACTGCGGTGGTCATAAAGGAGCACGGTGAACGTCTCCAGGGCCTCCAATCCTTTTGGCAGGCGTTTCAAGCTCCTGGTATGCACTTGTGGGTTCATCAAAACCCTGCCACGTTCTCCATGCGGATTTCTTACTTTTTCCTGAAAAGTAGGATACTGCATCATGAAATAGCAAAAAATCCACGCAGTGCAATAGAATAGCCTTTGCTTATCCAAAGCTTCAGATATAATAACAATAATAATAACAGGTTTTTTTTTATTATTTATTTTATTTTATTCAGGAAACAGACAGTACAAAAAATATAATTACTTAATCAAAATATAACAAACATAAACCATTTATATGTTTCCACCAATTAAACGGTCATATAGTGCATTATTCTATATAAAAGAAAAGTTTAAAATATACAATCATTTTTTAAAGTGAAAAGTGAAATTATTACGGTCTTTTAAATAAACAGAAAATATTCTGAAAAGTAATTGCTAAGTTACTAAACAGTCCAAAGTATTAAAAGAGTAAATATAAAGTAAATGGAGCAGAAAAACAGTAAATAGATTCATAAACATGTATATTAATATGGTAATAAAGTAATTTATTATTAAATAGATAGTAATAAGAAAATAAAATATATAATTATGTAACGACACATTTTATGACAAGGAAAAATAGAAAAAAGGAATAAGTTATGTAAATACAAAGATAAGAGGAGAATAACTATTTTCATAATAAACAGATTACTTAATTAAATTGTAATATATTCATAATTAGATTTTTAAATGTATCTGGGCTTGTGGCAAATATATCAACATCCATAAACACCGAGTTGTAATAATGACAAGCTCTATTAAGAAAAGCATTTTGTGCATAGTAAGAATTGACAATTGGCAATTGAAAGGAACGCTGAGAGCGAGCTTGTCGAGGGGGTACGAAAAAATTTATCTGCTCCAAGATTTGACTAGCATCAACACGATTGTTAATAAGCTTATGCAGATATACTGCGTCGATCATTCTTCGGCGCTTTTTTAAAGACTTCATCTTATGAAACCGAAGCGACTCTGTGTATGAAGATGGTTTAACAAAATATAACAAATTTAAACGCTTCGTCATCCGTTTTTAAATTGCCTCAATTCGGGAAATATATGTTTTGTATTGCGGATTCCAGATGACTGACGCGAATTCCAAATGACTTCTCACGTAAGAATTAAATAATATTTTTATGTTATCGGTCGACCTGAAAAGAGTAGATGCTCTAAGGACAAAACCAAACATTTTATTAGCTTTCGAAATAACATTATCAATGTGCTCCGCAAATAGCAATTTGTTATCTAGGATGATCCCAAGATCTCTCACAGATGTCACTTTTTTAATTACATTTTTATTCAGTTGATATTTGAAACAGACGTTAGTTCGTTTTCTGCTAAATGTAATTGAGTTACATTTCTTAACGTTAATGAAAAGACAATTTTTTGTACAATAATTCAAAAGGCGATTGATACCCTCTTGTAAAAGTAAACAGTCGCTTATTGATTTTATTTCCCTGTAGATGTCCGCGTATATTACCATTTTGGAATAACGCACACTACTCTTAATGTCATTTATGTACAATAAAAATAAAAGTGGACCTAAGTTAGAGCCTTGAGGTACTCCCGATGATATAATGGAGAACACCGACCGGTAACCGTGAATAACCACCGCTTGAGTCCTGTTGCGAATATATGAGGATATCCACCTATGTATATAAATCACCCCTGATCCCCAAAGCCCACAATTTTGTAAGAAGTATATCGTGTTTGATTTTATCAAATGCTTTGGAGAAATCAGTATATACAGCGTCAACTTGCACCCGTTTGTCCATAGACTTAAGTATTGACTCAGAGGAGCTAAGTAAATTAGACTCCACTGATCTCATCTGCAAAAGCCATGTTGTTCTGGTGCTATGATCGTTCGAACGCCAGAAAATAACTGATCAAAAACAATCTTTTCCATGAGCTTACTGAATATCGGTAACTTAGATATGGGGCGATAGTTTTCGACATTGTTGCTCGAGCCTAGTTTAAATATCGGGCAAATATAGGCTTTTTTCCATACTTCAGGGAATATTCGGTGTTTCCGTGTTTATTCATTCAAAAATATTAATTTACATTGTAATAATTGCAGAATCTGCCTAATCTGCCTAATCTGCCTGCAGAGTCTGCAGATGTGCCTATGTATGGCAATCATTTATTCATATGCACATAGTAATAAAATGAAACATACAAAATGTGAAGAAATATAAAACGGATAAGTAAATTCAATTTAAACTTATAATTATATTTAAAAATATCGATGTGGCATGTTAATGGAAATAAAATTTAATATAAAATGTCGTAATAGTTGAAGGTGATAAAACAAATAAATAAATAATATAAAATACTTTACTTTTAAATATGACTTATTACCTTTTCCACCACATTTCTATCAAGTTGAAGTAAATGTTGTGTAATTTTAAATTTTGTTGCACATCAGAACACCGTTGACTACGTAAGGACCAATATTGGCGGTTTGCTCCCGGAGCGCACAGTAATATTATTTTCTAATTCGAACGCATCCTAAACTCCATACCAAATATCTCATTATTACCATAGATACATAGACGGCCGCTAGAATAATTTTGCGCGTCATTTCGCGGATATTTCTGGTAAAATTCCATTGTCAAACATCATCATTTTTTTTCCGAGAAATCATCAAAATTTTTATTGGATTTTATGAGCTAATATCTAAATATTTTTGTACGTAAATAAGCAAAACGAAATAAGCAAACTATTAGCAATTTACCTTTGATAGAGAATCTAATAAAGATCACGATAGTATTTACCATTTCTAAATAGGGTTCCGTATTTTTCTGTATGACAAGTACATGTTAGAAATGCTGAGTTTTTTTCACTTTGTCGACTTTCTCATATTTATTCATAATTATCTAATTGTTTTATAAAATAAGATTTCAATATTCTATATACGAAATTTCAATGCGATCATTGCACAGTTATTCTTTTAAGATTGCTATAGTAGTTCCATAGTTATAGTACTTTTTGTCGAGCGCGGTGATATAGCAAGAAATTCCAATAAATTGCCGCGGTCTGCCATGAAATTATGCCGCTACTCGAAGGGTTAATATTTCGCTAAGTTTTTACAGAGCCTTTTAGATTCTTAAAAATTTTGGGCCCTAAAAAGCCAAAGTGTCTTTGAGCGAAGGATGTTCGGGTTTTCTTTACAATGTGTTTACAGGCGCTCCTCGTTGCAATTTTATGCTCAGTTTTAACGTGAATATCTTTACTTTTTAGGTAGTAAAGAAAGACTGTTTTTGCCTATACCTGCCTGAGGTCTAATATCTTTAGCTCTGCGAATAAGTCGTTTGAGGAGTACCTTCAGGTCTTCTTGGCAATTACCCGAAGAAGCGCCTTCTACATTGTCATAAGCGGATTTAGAACAGTACGTGTAGACCCTCCCAACCTAGAATACCGTATGGAATTAAACTATTTGCTAGAGCGTGGTAGACATTTTTGAGGGATTTTAAATCTAACACGTTCCGAAGTAACATAAACGCATATATAAGTCTCCTCACTTTAGTCGCCACATGCGCATTCGCTTCGACTACAGCGAAAACAAAGCAATGCTGGGCGATACGACAGAACATTAAAGTGCGTAATTATTACGTATAAAGACCTGTATATCAAATTACGTATTGATATGTTTATGTAAAAAATATTAAAATAATAAGAGATTGATTAAAATAATACAAGAGAGATAGATCAGTGTGCGGCATATATTTGCGAAGCAACGTCTCCAGCGTTTTTGGTGCATTGCTGCGATTGCCAGTGCCAACTCTCGTTGCAATCCGGGCCGTGGAAGAATGCACAGCGCAAACTGAGCAATGCTCAGCGACACGAAACAGCGGAAACTTGCGAAAAACCCCCCTCGACCCCTCTTCGCATGCACTCGTCGGCATCGCGCTTCCGTATCCGTAAATCGCGTTCACTCTTCAATAAACTGCGGTAAAACTGCGACTACACTGGTTACCCCAACGAAACGGTACAAGCAACGACAAAATAACTGCTTTATACCTGCAACCATTGAACGTGGTATTAAATTGCTTAACTCGACAATTTGGCAACTCTTCTGAATCGGCGAAATGCAGGTGGCGCTGATAGCATTAACGGCCAAACTAATAAAAATTTTTTTGGTTATCTATTATAACATTTAA
Source organism: Micropterix aruncella (assembly GCA_944548615.1). Classification (NCBI taxonomy): domain Eukaryota; kingdom Metazoa; phylum Arthropoda; class Insecta; order Lepidoptera; family Micropterigidae; genus Micropterix; species Micropterix aruncella. The sequence goes on from OX155973.1 coordinate 14,164,076, forward strand.
TGTTTTTTTCTATAAAGGACTGATCGTTTCTAGCGACTTCGATCCCGTAATCAGTCAAGAGTCGGAGGTATCCTGATGATTAATTCCAGACGAAGATAACCTTCCAAAACTGGTAGTAAGGGGCCAGGCTGCCCACTGAGTACCTTTACCGGTGCCTCGCCGTGAGGCGTTGGCGACTAACAGGCATGTTGGCTTAGCTAGACGGTAGATTTGTATTGTCTCTTAGTCATCTACGCTCACCTCACGGGAGAAAGAGCGATCACTATAGTTAAAACTTCCTGAGGTGTCGGGTTCGCCCGCTGTAGTTGGTAGCTCCAGTTGCTCTCTTCATGGCCCTTTGGAATATTCTAAGGCGGTTGGCACTGCTCTGCGTTAGAGGCACTGTCTCTAGGCCTTGCGTTGCTACTGGCAACTAGAGCTGTCAACTACAACATCTCCCGTGAAGTGAGCGCAGAAGACTTGGATAAAACAGTCCACCGTCAAGCTCCGCCACATGCCCGTAATAGGCCAACGCCTTAACCGCGAGATAACCAGGTGTGTTACCCAGCGGGCTTACACTCACGCCCTTCATACCAATTGAGACCAGATTACTCCGGTCTCTCGATTGGTTACGAGTTCTAGGTCGCTTGCGCGGTCCTCTCCCTTACGAAGCGGTGAAACGGTGTATACCGAATCTATCGCGGGCCACGGCATCCTTAGCCCGACTGTTCACCTAGGATCGGGTAGCCGATGGTCGTTTCAAGAGCAGTCGCCGTAAGGCCCGCAACCACCCCCGCTCTATAGGAAACGGTACTGCTTCTAGACTCCCCCGAATGTTAGTCAGAGTGCACAATCCATTGGCTAACGCTGCACGGTGCGCAGACCGTCCAGGAGCGCCAGAAGGTTGATTCCTAGGGAAAACTAGCCCTAAGGCCAGAGTTCTGCCCGGGCTCGCGCTACATGCGTGGAGGCCGCCGGATGGGTGTTAACCCGTGAGTGTGACCAACCCTGAACAGAATGGGTCTTCGTGGCCAACTCAGCAAGGGCCCATTAGCCCCCCCCCCCCCCCCCCCCGCTAGGAGGCAGTACTATTTCCAGACTCTCCTGGCTGTCGGTCTGAATGCACGGTTGACTTCTAGGGGAAACTGGCCCGCAGGCCAGAGTCTTACGCCCGCCGCACAAGCTCACACTCGCACTCGTTCACGATACCGCGCCGATTAGCACTGACATTGGTCGACAGCAGGTGCACCCGCATTTGCTCACACGTGTACGTACATCAGTGGCTCGCGTCGCCGCGTCGCAAATCGTGCAAGATGGACGCGATAGATTTAAGTTCTGAATCCGACAACGATAACGTATTATTAAATAGATTACGGTTAATAAACAAAGTGTCTGGCAAGAAAATCTGGAAGAGCTCTTATATGTTCAAAAGAAAAACGCATGGAGAATTCACATTAACTTCCGAGTTTTCCGACGAAAAATTCAAGAATTACTTTAGATTATCTAGGGACGAATTTGAAGAAGTACATTCATTAATTGTTTCACATTTAGAAGATCAAGGATGTGGTGGTCATGAAAGAATTAGTACTAAAGAAAAATTTGCAATTTTTTTTAATTTGCGATTCGTTTCCGAATAGAATCTTTTCATTTTATTTTCATGTAGTCTGGGTGTTTTACGTCGTATAAACATTTTTCGCTTCGAACGGCTTCAATTAATTCTTCCTCCATGTTATTGTTTTCAAACACTGGCGGCACTGCCACTCGAAAACCGTGTCTCAGTTACCTAGGACCACTCGCACGTCTCCGCTCATGTACGTGTCTGAGTCGACACGTGAGACCAAATGCGGAGTTCGGTACTATTCCATACGTTTTATACGCCGCCACTCGCGCGCGGTCAGTGCAGGCCAATGCGAGTGTGAGCTTGTGCGGCGGGCGTTACCCGGGCTCGCACGTCTGCGTGGAGGCCGCTAGATGGGTGTTGAGTAAACATTGTTGACCCGTGAGTTTGACCGACCCTAAATCCATGGGTCTTATAGTGGACTAACTGGAATATGGCCCATTAGCTCCCCGCATGACAACAGTGTGAGGTACCGCAATGGTACGTAAAACACGAAAATGCTTTTTGGCGTATGACAATCTATATGGTAACAAACAAAGCCAACTGGCGATATTGGATTAACTATGGATAGTATACTTTATCGTTTTCTTCACGTCCCATATTCGGATTTATTAGATATTAGATAAATTCTATATTAGTTCAACGAGGTTTATACCTTAAGAGAGGATGTACATAGATCAGTAAATAAAAAATATCGTCAACATTGCATTTCGTCTCTTTCTAGCACATAATATCAAAAAAAAATATTGGCGATCTAACAGTATGCTTTCCCTAACCCTTAGAAAGCTAGCCATGGAAATGAAATTCGGCATGTTTTCATCTCTTGAAAATTTATTTGTAGGTACTGTTAGTACATATAGCATACTAATGTATAATGGTAGCTTATTCAATGAAGGTCGTTATTTTCGCATATAATTACATAATTGCACAGATACGGAGGTCGGCCTCCCGCGAGTTGTCGCAACAGAAAAACCACCGATCGGTGGTATTAGCATTCCAGCGGTTAAGAAGTACTATATCATCCCCACAATTATTTGTATTCTTACTACTCACGAAATTTAACAATCGATGTGGTATTAACTGTTTTACTCACGACAATCTCTCACAACCAAACCTTTTTTGAAAAGGGTTTTTGTATACATGTGTGTAAATATACGTATCCTGGCAATTAAAAAACGGGATTTTATTTTTTGCAATTTATACGGCTTTTGAGTATTGTAAGTTTATTTTAGGATTATTTTAAGGTCAAGACAAATTTTCATATAATGATAATCTATCTCCGATTATCAAAATATAACAAAAATAACGGAAATAATCGTGAAAGATTAGAAAATGTCACAATCCCGAACAATATCACAATCCCGACAATAGTCACAATCCCGAACAGAATAAACTGGGTTCCTAATAAAAATATCCTGGGCCTTTTTTACTTTTCTAGTAGAGGGAAAATATTGTGAACGCTCAAAATTTTTTTGTCGACAATACGTTTCGACCCCTCCGACCATTTCCAAACTGAAGTCTGCTGTGAGCCTGAGTCTGTGTGTATATGTGTGTGTGCAGAGGCGTGCCCAGGGTTGGTGAAGGGGGCAAGCCCGACATTCCATTTTGTGTTTTTTACGCTTTTTATATTTAAAAAAAAGTGGTAGGTACCTCTTCACTCTTCAATCTTCAGTTTGAAATTTACTGCTTGTGTCGTATATTCTATAAAGCACACTGAAGGTATGCTACTGCTAGACAGAAATTAATATATACTTATCAGCAGTCGCATACCTGCGATGGCTTTAGGAAATGCCGTTTTATTTACTTAAGCGAGTGAAATCAAGTTCTCACTCACCACATGGAACCATTTCCTCCATTGTTTATCAGGCAATAAAAACCACAAATCGATTGAAATTATACCATAAAAACTGTGCTCTGTCACTTGTTCAAAAAAAAACGGAACTATTTACGGAACACGCTCGCATTCTACATTCAAAACGCAAGCCTAGCTTAAACGTCAATACAAAAGTCGTATAAATACATAATAATATATAGTTAGAATGAGAGGACTACTGATTTTGAAAGCCCTGTTGCAAGTCAATTTGTGCGAGCGAGATGACTAGCTGAACTGAACTCTGTAAGATCGCAGCGAATTGTCGCTTTGTTAAGAGGCCGTGTACGAAATTGATGTGGGCCGTGATACCTCTATAATCAATGGTATAATATAACTATAGGTAGGTAGGATTTTCGGAGCCAAAGAGATACGTCCACCCTTTGGTAGCGCTCGGCGGGGAGTAGCTGACTTGAGGCGTGAATCGTATCATAGGCGAGTATCATAACGCGAGAATTAGATTGTTTTAAAAGACTTTATTGCCAATTTTAATTAATGTTTTGCACTTGTTTTTGAGAAATGGATTGATATTGAACTAAAGTTTATTTTTGTTGTTTTTATTTTATGAACGAGAGTTCTAAAAGGCCAAAATCAAAAGCATTTCTTCGCCCATTTTCTAAAAAAATTGACAAAGTTAAATATTTTTTTTATCAACAATTTTATATGAAAGTAGTAAAAGTGATTCATTTATTATATAGAGGACTTTCACAACAATACATTGTAATTTTTTTATACCGTTTAGATGTCAAAACGGTTCGTAAATATGTTATATTCTAAACCTCTTACAGGAAAAAATCACAAACAGTCGCCGGTTTAAGGTCAATTAATCAATATTCTATAATAATTTTCAAAAAACTAGCTCACTCATTGGACAAAAATATAAATGATATTTTATGTTGTGTAATAAAACTTATAGAAATATAGTATTTTAACCTTAAATTCACGTCTGCAAAATTACGAAAATTCACGAAATGCGCAAAATTTCGTGTACGGCCTCTTAATAAGCTGTTTTGTCGCGTGGAGCGATCTGTGCCCGCTAGATATCGATAGGCGTAAATTCATATATTAGTTACGCGACCTTTTTAAGAGATTTTTATAATTTAAGACATTTATAAAAGATTTTTAAGACATAAGGTAAGCCGGATTTTACGGCCTGTAAGAAGGAACCGCCACTGGTATTCCTCCACGATAGCGCTCAAACACTTCAGCCGATTGAGCTGAAATTTGACATGCAGGCATCATTCAGTCATGGCAAGAGTTGAAAAGATTGTAGTTGAAATCGGTCCACCAGTGGAGCGCTAGTCATAATTCAATCTCAAAATATTACAGTTTGATACTTGAAATTTGGTACACAGATACCTTCTTGCACCAAAATCACGCTGTAAATTGGTGGGAATATCCACATATTTGGAATATCTTATAAACGATATATCTAAGCGACACACATATATTCTCAATTTGGCCGTATTTAATAAAATACAACATCATATTGATAAAGCACCATTTTAATAGCACAAAAATACTACAAATATAGTACGAAAATACAACTAAAAGGCTACAAAAATCTTCTCGTCTCCCAGCGAAGCATATAATATTTAAAGTTAATTGTAAAAATATTTTTTGGAAAAAATGCCATTTTAATACCACTGAAAATACTATAAATATACAACGAATCGGCTCGCGGGGGAAGGTTGGGTTGGCGCGGGGGGGGGGGGGGGCTTATCTTCTTGCCGGGAAAGTCTTGGGGTGACACAACCGATTTGTTTTAAATTGATTAAGTTATTATAATAAATTAGTGTTCCCATGGTCTTGTGTGGTCTTCTGAAAACTTTCAGTGTTACCTTCTCGCAGTTAGTGGCTAATGCGTCTGTGATGAAAGTGTGCCAGGCGGGTCAATTGGTAGCTTTTCGGTTAAATTAAGAGCAGGGCTGAAGATAAACCGGACGTCGCTTTCGAGATGATTGCGAGGTCACTGCGTGTCCACTCGAGGGACGTACTCGGGGGGGGCGGCTGAGGATTAAAGGCCACTTGGCCCAAGACTGTTATCGCGGCCCAGCCTCGATGTTTATTAAAGAGACCTTAGTGGGGCGCTAAGTTTGCCCTTGCTTTCGTTCTCTACGTGAGAAAACGTTATTAATACCTCGAGGGCCTACGGTGATTTCTTGTTCTTGTTCGGGTGCCCTCCCCATTTTGATTATTAGATGCAGCACCAGAATCTTGCTTGTCCTGTCCAGCCAGATTATCCTGCTTGCTGGTAGCGAACGGTTTCGTGCAGCTTGGGTTACAGAACACGATTGTCACGATTCAGCTCCTATTCAGAAGCCTCATCGTGCGGAAGGCTACCCCGGGTAAGACACTCGCGTCTCAGGCCTCACAGCTGATGGACCGGTTTCTCCTGGCGGGATTGCATCTCGGCGCTACTGGACGGTTTGCGCTCCGTTCGGCGACGCCAATCGGTTGTGCACTCTGACTAATTGCTGAAGGAGTCTGGAGACTATGAAAATATACTGTATCCTAAGCAGCGGGGGTTGACGTTGACCTGCTGTCATGCCACTCTTGAAATGACCTTGAGCCACCCGATCCCGTGTGTCACTACGGGCAAAGGACGCCCAGATCCGGGAAAAATCAGATTGAATTACTGCTGTAATACAGCAGGTAGAGGCAGCGTAAGCGACTTCGGACCCGTAGCCGTCAGGAGGACGGAGGTATCCTATAGGTTAACTTCAAACAGAGATATCCTACCAAAACCGGTAGGATAGTCTGCCCGCTGGGTACCTTTCCCGGTGCCTCGCCGTAAGGCCTCTAACGGGCTTGTTGGCGGAGCTAGACAGTAGATTGTCTTGTCTCTAAGTCTTTTACGACAATTCAGTCTTCTACGACTTCTCTATGACAATTTACAAGGGAGTTGCCTCTTCGTATTAAATTAGAGTAGAGAGTATAGTTAGTGTTTCAATTTATTTGTTTACCTAGTTGTAATTATATGTATCATAGACTCTATTTTTACATATATTTTTTAAATAAATGGTTTGCTTTTGCGTGACTGCCTCACTTTATCAGTCGACAGTGGAGTCCCTCAGGCGCGTTATGCACCATCAATAAACATCCGAAACTTTTTCTAAACATGTACGCAGTTCCCGGCTGGATCACCATTTTCCGTTGGGATAAAATTAACAAAATTTTATTTTAATTCTGTCTAGCGAATGCAATAACAAGACACACACTTACACACATGTTACACGCACACGTACATATAAACACTTCATATTAGAGTTGGTTATTGTGAAATTTCACAAAAAAGCTTTGAAACTAACAAACAATCAAGTTTCCAGAATACGTGTTCGCCACACCAGTAACTACTATGTATCAATGATGCGGGATGTTGGCAAGTACTCCAAAGTGGTTAAAAAAATTGGTATAAAAGCTCCTAAAGTCGATAGAGACCCAACTGACCACAACAATATTAACTTGGTTAGAGTTGTTGATGTTCACAATGATGTTTACAAAGCGGTACTGCTGCGGGTACTTTAAATAAATTCTACTGAAATCTCTTCTGGAGATAAATTTTCATAGGACTATAAACATATTTGATATATGTAACTGGAGATGTTGATAACAATGCTGGATATGTTGAAAATTACTATAAATGTCCATTTTCTTACATTTCCAGCTCGCTTATAAACATTAGCTTAACCCTCCAACCGCGGGAGACGTTCACTGAGCGTTCAGCTCTTTCAATACGATTCTGCTGAGTACGCTATTGTTGCTTTGTTAATAATTTCTGAGTTTTATTTCCCCGTCGAATCTTTTTTTGTTGCTCTATAACATCGGGAGTCGCATTTTCCATGCTCTCGAGTCGCAGGGCCGAAGGGAACGGACAAGTTACGACATGTATCGTAGAATATATACCAGGCACCGCCTAATTTACATTAATTTGTGCAGAAGCAGTCGTTCAGATTATGTCTTTTGTTCAGTTTATTCGTTACCGTAAATTCTCAATATGTCGAAACGTGGAATATGTTCTTGTGACGAGACTGGTAGTGCTCAATAAAGTGAAAATAATCATTGAGTTTTCCTTTCTCGTTCTTCTCTTGTACGCGATATACGCATTTACCTCATAATGTACCATAAATGTCAGTAAAATTTCACGTCAAAATTTCAGTTTCGTTTTTTTTTTGTTGATTTCTTAATTACAAGCCTCTCACCTATTTTAAATATCGTGTAAAATTGTCCCTTAATTTTATATATAAAAAAATCTATCGGAAAATCGTTCGCGGTTGAAGGGTTAATACCTATGTTTCGAGATCATGACACAAGTTAATCTTAGGTAATCTACGTATCCACATATTACGTAATCACGTTTCTCGGATTTTCGACCCCTCCCCTCTTCCATGTCAACAGACGTAATCTGCGGCCTGACCACCCCCCCCCCCCAGATTACGTAATCAACCGAATATACGGAAAATGTGAAGAATCATGAACCCAGCGTTTGTAAAGTGTTTAAAGACGGTAAGTGGAAAAAAACATTTTAGAATGCTTTTAATGTACTGTATCAAAGTAATTACAAAATCTCAAATTCTTTGGTTTATTTTACACATCTCAATCTTTAGACCGCGGTGGCTATAAATACGGTATTAAGGAGAAAAAAAATATTTAGGAATGCATTTAAAAATAGACATTTAATATGCATTTTTAATCTAAAACAATTAGAGAGGTGTGAAAACGCTTTGGCGTACTTACTGAGAAACTCCATGATTAAATCCGCCATAGTTGATGCGCCACACGAGTACGTTAATCGTACCGCGATGGAGTTGGAGCGTGGAGCGGCGCTAGCGCGCTGCACGCTGGAACTCCATCTCCAGCGGCGCTAGCGGCTGCAACTCTGGACTTAGCGTCCAGCGTTGCAGCCGTACCGCCGCGACGCAGAGCGACCACCGGCTTGCAAGCGCGCGCAGAAACAGGCCCGGGCCACTCAATCGCAGACGAGCGCGTGGACTATCTACACACATCACGCATGCGGGGTATTTTCGACGCGGCACTGCGCTATTTCTGTGCAGGTTTAGACCAAAAATTTGCCATGCGGTGACCAAAGTTGATTACGTAATCAGAGCGGGCACCCCCCCCCCCCACGTAATCAAGCATAAGCCTCAGCTCCACCCCCTCCCCCTGCCCCTCGGTGATTACGTAATATGTGGATGGCCCCATACCTATGTTTCGAGATCGTGACAGATCTAGCACAAGCTAAGCTTAGTGGAGCGACATGCATCATGGTATTTATAGATAAACCACTCTCGCTAAGGGTTATTGTCTTCTGTGTATGTATAGTGTATTTATTGAGCTTTTTTTGCGAATTATCTGAAATAAATAGGTAACTAAATAAATGTTCATAAATGTTTTGCTTTTGCGTGAACACCTCATTTTCTCGCATTTTCCGTGGTTTTCATATTCTCCGGCGGCTTCAAAAATGCCTCCCCATATCACATAAAAAATGATTGTGTCCCCACGCTTAAAGCCTATACTTCACTACGGTGGTGTGTGTTATATAGATGCCAGTGAGGTTATTTTGAATAAGCTGGAGCGTTTGCAAAATATCTTACTCAGGTATGTTTTTAATTTGCGAAAGTTCGACCACGTTAGCTATGTACTTTCGTGAGAAACTTCATTGGCTTCCTATTCGCGATCGAAGAAATGTGCATACGTTGTCGCTACTCTACAACATACTCAATAACCCTACTTCATCCTCCTATCTCAAGGAGAATTGTGAATTGTGAATTGTGAATTGTGGGCCTCCCTTTGGGAGGCCACGGTCTTCCACTTCGATCAAGCCGGGATAACACACTCGCCATTCCGATACATCATTCTTCTGTTTACACGCACTCTTTTACGGTTCATTCTGCTCGTTTATGGAATCAGCTCCCTCACTCTATCATGCACGCACCTTCGTTGCATACTTTCAAAAAGTTGTTGAAGAAACATTTATTTTTACACAGCCATTAACGAAATACCTCACCTTGACCTCTCCTTAATCCTTCCCTGGGCAACCTTACTGGCATAAGTTACTGACATATATTGTATAACTTTATTTGAAATTTAACTTTACTACTTCTTTGTGTATTGTAAGGTGAAAATTAGGAAGTATTTTATCAAATGGTTGACTGTAAGATTTCGCTATCGCGATAAGTCCGCCATTTGTGCAATAATTGTCTTTTTTATAAAACCAGTGTAATATTCATTAAGTTATGTTTTTATACCACAATAAACTTATTCTATTCTATTCTAATTTCTCGCAATTTCCATCCCTTTTCAAGGGATGTAAATTGTATCTCGTAAAATGTAAAATGCATATCTTCAATAGCTTGCTTATAAACATTAGCTTGATCTCTTTCAATAGCTTGCTTATAAACATTAGGTTGATGAGTTTCGAGATCGTGGCAAGAATTCCTTTCAAATATAATTGCCCTTCCTTTTCCTTCTGAGTTTCCCTTCTCCCCTCTCGTGATTCGTTTATTCTAATCTGGGTTCATTTTGACTTATCTCGGTCAGCTTGTCGGCGCGTCCTCCCTCAAATTTCAAGTTAAATCCGGCGACAATGTAACACCTCGAACCTTTGATAAAGTTAATCTGTTCTCGGCCCGCGGGTCAGTCGACCGAGTCGCCCGGCCCGCCTCGCCTTTGACTCGAGGCTTCAAATAATTAGAGGGGCTCCGGAGGTCCCTCGCTTGCGGTCTTCGCCGACGTCTTGAGGCAGGACGATTGAAAATTAAACGCCACTTAGACGGACTTTGTAACGCTGCCTACCTTCACTTCGGAATAATATTAAAACGAACTTTGCAGAGTCGACGCGCGGAAACAATGACAGTAATACTTTGGCTAAGACAGCATTTCCTAAAGTGGGCTTCGCAAACTGCTTTAAAAGCTATTAAATTTGTATTTAGGTAGAGTTTAATTTAATATTTAAATAAGAAATAAATATGATTTATCAACTAGATTAACTTTGTTGTTACATATTGTTGTTACACAAATTATTTAACTTTGTTGTTACATATTGTTTGACAATGAATTGTACTTTATTTGACTTGGTATTTTCTTATTAAATTTTATATTACTTAACATATATTAAATATTATCCACTTTCTCACTTGTGACTTTATTTTTCTCTTTATTTTAGCATTAAAGACTATTCTGTCTGTCATTCTCTATTTAATCGCATGTTATGGTCCATTTAATGCCGATTATATAATGTTGACTTGCATTTGCATTTTTTTTTTGCATTTTACGAGAACCATATTTTATGGCAATTAAGTTTAATTAATTAAGGTAAGAGCACCAGTAGATGACCATTTAAGGGCCAGAATTTTGAATTTTTAATGCTTACCCTTTATTTTTATCTGAATTCATTGAGTGAATATTTATATATGTTTTCTGATGTGTGTTTATTAAACACACATACTTTTTTTGCTTGTACAGTTATACAAAAAAATAATAAAAAATAAATACTTTTTCAAAAAAAATTGTTAGTAGTTGACCATCTAAAAAATACAAAAATCTAGTAGAAGACCATATTTTGTATCAGTACTTGACCATCCAGATAGTTAAGTTTAAATGGGGTTTAAGTTGTTAAATAAGAGGCAAATTTATTAATACTTAGTGTTTTATTTCAAACAGAGCATATGAAGAAAGAACAGAGCATATTAGAAGTTATATAAAGAAATGTATCTCTGGAACATCGAAGACATCCCTCGTTGAGCTGATCTTTTTTGGCTCAGCTTTTAAAGCAATTACTACTGCTTCCCACGGGTAGTCAAGCTCGTCTTTACGTTCCGGCCATTTCCACAATCGACCATTCACTTCCATCGATGGGATTGTAGCTGTTTCCTTAATCGCTTTTTGTACTTTTCCGGGGTAAAATTTATTTTCGTACTGAAATATGACAAATTCACCACCAACTCTTTGAGGGGGCTTCAGAACCGCAACGTTAGATTCTTGGTAATGGTCAGGCTCAGTTTCTGACTCCTTTACACTTTCTCCTAGAGAATCCTCAGCATCTGAGTCAGAACTTGAACAGAAGTGGAGATTTTTGTTCACCCACTTTATTTTTGCAATCTTTATTTTTTCTAGAGCCTTGACACGCTTTAATGACTCTTTTTCTTCATTCTTTCGTTGTTTTTCAGCAGCTTTTTCTACTTTTATCCGTTCAAGATCTTCTTTTTGCTTCAACTTCCTTTGTAAATATTCCTGGTAACTTTTACCCGAAACAATAGAAGGCATTCTTTCTTTTGAACGTGGTTTAGGTGTGTCCCTTTTGATACTAGTTTTGTAAAAGAAATGCTTCTTAAATGGACTTGATACGTTGGCAGGTGCGGGATCGGAAGAAGTTCCAGCAATACCGTTGACACCGGAATTTAATTCGTCAGCAACAGCGTTGATTGATGGTTCTGGTATCGTTTCTAGCAGACCGTCAGGAACTAAGCTGATTGCTCCAGTACAGTTTCAAGCAGGCAGACCGCCACCGACACTAATGGCTGACGGTCTCGATAGCAACTCAAGCAGATTCTCTGCAGTGATGACTGACGGAAGTCATCTAAGTACAAAATAAAAAAAATAGCTTTTAGTGGCAGGTTATAACTGACACTAGAGGTGGTCAACTACTAAAAAGAAGTCCGCTTCAATTTATTGAATAGTTGACCGCCCCGGTCAATTATTAGAAAATCAAGATAAATTTGAGTCAGTAGTGGACCACCCTGCCTGTCAGCTCCACGTGAATATTTTCATATTTTAAAATACCACTTTACCCAAACAAATCCTTAACAAATAACAAAATAAAAACACTTACCATCAACAATGTTATTAGTCGCTATTAATCGCTCTCAAATCTATCACAATCCTTATGGAAATCAGCAAGAAAAACCCAGATAAACAGCTTACGGCGCGTCACTCTACAAACAACTGACCGCCATTTTGAATATTAACTAGTAGCAGACGCGCAGTTTGCACTGATAGATGGACAGATGGCGGCACTTGTTAGTTAACATGGAATCAATTTAAAAATGTGTCCCAAATTCTTATTTTATCAACTTTAGTGTGAAATGGTCAACTACAGGTACATGGTCAATTACCGGTGCTCTTACCTTAGCATGTTACTAAAACTTTCACATAATTTATTGTAATATTAGAGTCCTGTCCGCCCTAGAATGGGGTAGTCGCATTTGGGTGACCGAATCAAATAAGCAAAAGGTTAAAGTTTTCTAATCGGTTTCTGTTATTTTTATAAGCAAAATCAATGTTTTATAGTAATCATTTCTTGAATAAATAAATACATTTGAGAAGAAATGAGATGGGTAGATATTATTATCATTGGTAGTCAATATTATTGCCATAGGGGAGAGCGGGGCATTATGGGGTATAGGTAAAGACGGGGTGGCGAGGTTTTTAAAGTTCGAAGGGTTTTTTAATTAAGCTATCGATGGTTTAATATATACGTGGTGTGTTCAAATAGTATTGAAACTTTGGTCGGCAAAGATGTATTTATTCATTTGGAAATCCAAAACACTAATCCTCTTCAAAGTGGTCTCCTTTGTAATGATCACACTTCTCCCAGCGCTCCTACCATTGTTGAAAACTCTTCTGGAACGCAGATTTCGAAATGGTGAGCAACCGTGCCGTCGCATTCTGCACGATGTCTTCTCTTGACTCAAATCGGGCCCCTTTTAGCGGCATTTTCAGCTTGTGAAATAGTCAAAAGTCACAAGAAGCAATGTCGGCTGAGTAGGGAGCCTGACGAACCACGAAAGCTGAAGTCGCTTTTTTCATTGTTCAGCATGTTCTGTGCAATGTTCAGACGCTATTACTGCTGCTCCTGATATTTGCAGCTTCGGTCCAAATTTCGCAGATATTACCACATGCCCAATTTCTCAGTCAACATTAAATGTACCGATCCAATGCTAACCCCTATATCGTTTGTAGTTTCTCGGACTGCGATACGACGGTCCTGCAAGACCACTGTCGGCACTTGCTCTTCTTCTTATCTTCTTGTTGCTTTAACGTGTCGACACTTGCTCAATGACATTGTTATTCCGGCTTGTTGAGCGCCTACCTGAACGAATTCGACGACCGCTCATTACACATCCTCACTCGTTGGCCGACTGTTACGGACTGACGCTTTCTGCGGACGGGAAAAAAATGAAGACTGCGCATGGGTGTCTTCTCGACATCTACCCCTTACGTAAAATGAATAATGTCTATCCATTTTATTACACGACTGCCCAACAAAAAGGAGTGTAATGTGTTCAGAGTTTATCTGTGTATGTTTTCCGTTCCTTTATTCCACCATTACTTCTAAACGCTTGACCCGATTTAGAAGTTGTATTGTTAGAATCGTTATATCATCTCGTGTGTCATAGGGTACCTTAACTGTCCAAATAGCAAGTAAATAGTTGTCTAAATCTCCAAATCTCCAAATGTAAATAACTTAATGTAAATTTATCGTGTTTAGTGTCAAATGAGAGATCTGATATATAGAGAAAATATATATATGTACTTGTATGAATAAATTAATAAACCACAAATATTTCATTTAAAAAACGTATTTTTTTTTATTATATATATACAGTAGTTAACTTTTTGTAACTGCATTCGTGTTTTTTTTTCTTTTTAATATAATCCATGTTTCTGTCAATTCCTTAGATACAGTAAAAAAATATTATTGTAATGATCCTTTGTCGTGGGACCCCTAAAAGTACGGCCGGTGCCTACATGGCCGATTGGATAATCCGGCACTGCGAAGATTTACTTTCTGGCCACATCTTTCTGACATGGAATGCTCATGCTTGTGATGCCGTATTTCCAATTTATCATTCAACCGTCGTACCTTCCTCTATCGCTGTCCTCCTTGGTCCTTTTCGATGTTTGAAACCACACCCTATATTATAGGCTTAAACAAACATTGTGAAGATCCATCCGTTGTTGTATGCGGCCAAATAAAAATAAACCGTCGTGGAGTAAGTCGCTAAGTCAGTGAGTGGTTCGATCTGAAAGGGATTTTCCTCTCTTTTCAGGCGCTGAGCAGCGGTAGAAAGGAGTGCTGCAGGGGTCGCGGGGCGCGAGGCGCGGGGGGTATCGTTGGCACTGCGGAGTGGTGTCGGGAACCCGCCAATATGATGTCACTCCACCTAAAGTGCGGTGTCAACTACTCGAGCGGTTTCTGACTAGCGAAGCCGACCTATCGCACTATGCAGGTAAGATATTCCTTAGCACAAACGTATTACGAGAGACTTAATTTTTTAAAAAACCGCACCTGTTTTATAAAAAGAGATATAACACTAATTATACGAAGCATTCCCTAACAAACAGAACTAGGACAACGTATAGGAAACCATTTAAAAATCTGATCAGTCCCCCCTACTTCATCTAATGACTATTAATCGCCTAAACAGTTTACATGAAGCGTTTTATGTAATGTTTTTTTTAAATATATTTTTGGTACAAAATAATTAATAATGTTTATAATCTCAACGTATTTCGTTTTCATGTGTTTGTGAGGGACCACCCCTCACAAGACTCCAAATTGTTCGGTGTGAGGTGGTGGTATCAACTTACGAGTTATCTCCGTATTGAAAGGCGGTTTTGAATGAAGTGGAAGGAATTTATTGATCGAAGGTTTGAATATTGCCAGTTATAACGCTTGTCGAAGTAACGAGTGCCCGGATTACTTTATCGAGACGCGAGGGTTGCGCGACGGAGGTTATGCGGGAATAGTGGATGAGGATTTTGCGTGTGCTCCTAGTATCTTGTACTGGGCACGGCTCGAGTCTGTGGGATTACAGACTGATGCTTCGAGACTCAGGGAGAATAAGGAAAGGAAACCAAGGAGCCGGATCCGTTGAGCGACCTCGTAAGAGGGGTACCGGATATGCCGTCGCAACCTTGGGGGAAGGTGATCACTCGGGGAATGATAATTTGGTTGCTTTTTCGCCAGTTTATATAGGCCGATCAATGATGCAATCCAAAAATATTCCGAGTAAAAGTATTGTTTCATCGTGCTGATTCATAGCTGCACGAGTCAAAATAACAGCTGAATTGTGTCTGCGGCTTTCACTGGAAATCGATGCATTTGTTGATCGCATGTAATAGACTTAAGGTCCGTTACATGTTTTTTGTTCTTTCTCTTTTTCTCTAATTAAATAAAATATAAAATACAAACGGAGCTGCCATGGAATTCACCGACCAAAAATCGGGCCCATCATATATAATTATTACACTTCTGGGAGGTGAAGGGTGGATTCCGGACTTACGACCGGCGGTGGTAGATTTAGGACAGCTGTCTTGCCACATGTCAGCGTTCACCTTACCACCCATTCACTCCCCCTTCGAAGCCATAGAATTTGAGATGCAGAAATCGCGGTTTTAGATAATTTTTCTAGAAAGGAGTTGATTATTTTCCTGGAGAGACCAAGATCTTTAAAAGGTGAAACAAAGATTTAGCTGGCAGGCCACGAGCGCCTACTTCCACCGCGTGAAGGTGAACAGTGAAGCCGTTCCGGGTGACGGCATTTGCGAGGTCATGGTATTTATTTAATTTGTACTTGTGGTCTTTTGGGATATTTGATTCCCATGGAACAGTTAACTCTACGATAAGAACCATCTTCCGAGATAGAGAGTAAAGAGTTATATCTGGACGCAGGGCTGTGCATCCGAGACTTTCAGGGAATTTATACTGCTTGGAGACCGAATCGACCTCCATAATCCAATCTGAAGCTTTCTCGATTATTGAGAAAGGTTTTGCAGTGAGATGTTTTTTGTCTTTAGAGCCAACCCAAACAAACTGTATTGGGGGTTTGGAGGATACTGTCAAACCCTTGTTTGCACGAGCCACTGAGAGGCTAAGTACCTCGCGAATAACAGCAAGGACTTTGTCGTGGCGGTAAGTGTACCGTCCTTGATCCAAGGCCACCTTGCAGCCATCTAGAATATGTCTAGCTGTGCAAGGGGTGTTGCTACAAAGGGGACATGAACTATCCTCGGCATAGCTCCAACGAGCGAGGTTACTGGGGTCTGGAAGTGTATGCTGAAAGGCATTTAAATAAAATTTCAGCATCTCTGGCGTCCAGTCATACAACATTACTTTCCAGTGCCTTGGAGGAGGAATGCAAAAGTCTCCAATTGTTGTCCAATCATTCTGGCATTGAAGGCCAATAGCGTGAGCCATACTATTGCTGTCGTAATCTCCCCGCAAGAGAGACTTCTTCAAGTCCACATCGCTCATGGTTGTACTGCCATACCCCAGACCAGTGCCATTCTGGCTGATTCCAGTAAGGACCTTTTTGTGGAAGTCAACGCGGGCTTGTAGATCATTTGACTCACTACGGCCACTTACTACGTGCTTCGATATTGCCGGATCCTTGGAATTGCTTAGAATCGAATTTTTGGTTATTCTGGAGTTGGCGTAGAGCAGAGAGGGCAGTTTTAGAGCTAGCCCAAAATTGTGTTTGGACCTGAAGAGAGTCGAGGGGTCAGCTGGTTTGGCTAAGGACAACCAGGATTTTAGACTAGCTGTCACCAGCGCATCCAGACGAGACAGTTGGGTTTTGGTGAAATCGTAAATAAGAAAGGGCCATGACAAATGTGAAGTTAGATAGTTGTCATAGATCCAAGCCTTACGAGGGCCAGATATTAGCAGTGCATCTATCTTTTCCAGGCAACTACTGAAATGTTCTATAACATGATCGCCAGAGAGGTCTTTTCCCTGGCAGGTGATTTTCCTGCCAAGAAATTTGAAGTGGTTATTTGGGTCTATAAGGGAGATAATAGAGCCCTTATAGACCAATTTTGGGTCTATAAGGGCTCTATTAATGTATTTATAAATAAGGTATAATAACGGAGATCTACTGTACTCATAAAATTAGCGGTAAATAGTGTTAACATATAATTAGTCATAGTTTTATTGTTATATTTTGTATTTGTTATATATAAACACTGTTTGTTAACCGAATTAAATATAATAAAATAAAATAATGAAACAGTTGTATCACCCCAAGACTTTCCCGGCAAGTAGCCAAGGTTTGATATCATTCGAATATTCATTTCATAAATAATATCAATGAATGCTCTGTCTCGGCCGGCGGACGAATCCGGCAAATGCAACGGCACGCAACAGGCGTAAGATCACGTGTCCGAATATAGTTCACTATTGTGTTGAGAAAGTGGTTGCCAGTACGCTAAAGGAGAAATATACTTGTTCACCTCTATCGCGTACTCTCCCAATCATCGCCATCCAATTTCCACGAGCTTTTAATACCTTTAAGTTCCGACGGTCTCATACTTCGGTCATCCTCTGACAATTTAGTCAAAAGTCCTCGTCATAATACTGACTCCTATTCCTTCTCTTTCTGTATCCATGTTGCAAGAATAATGAACGATCTGCCATACGAAACTCGTGTTCTTTATTTTAATTCAAGGCTCAACTCAAAAAGTACTATTTTCTAAGAAGTAACCAGTTATTCCCATGTTCTCTCTCGTATATTAGGTTATAAATAGAGTTGTCAACTACAACGGGCGAACCCGCACCTCAGGAAGTTTTAACGTTTGGTCGTTCTATCTCCTGTGAAGTGAACACAGAAGACTTGGACAAAACAGTCCACCGTCAAGCTCCGCCACATGCCTTATCCGCGAGGCCAACGCCTTATCCGCGAGATAACCAGGTATGTTACCCAGCGGGCTTACACTCACGCCCTTACTTCCAATTGCGACCAGAATACTCTGGTCTCTCGACTGGTTACGAGTTCTAGGTCGCGAGAATCTATCGCGGACCACGATGTCCTTTGCCCGGCTGTTCACAGGATTGGGTAGCCGATGGTCGTTTCAAGAGCAGTCGCCGTAAGGTCCGCAGCCACCCCCGCTCTATAGGAAACAGTACTGCTTCCAGGCTGATTAGTCAGACTGCACAATCGATTGGCTTACGCCGCACGGTGCGCAGACCGTCCAGGAGCGCCAGAAGGTTGACTCCCAGGGTAAACTAGCCCTAAGGCCAGAGTCCTGCCCGGGCTCGCACTTCATGCATGGAGGCCGCCGGATGGGTGTTGACCCGTGACTCGTGAGTGTGACCAACCCTGATCAAAATGAGTCTTCGTGGCCAACTCCATCCATTAGCATTATATTAGGTTATACTAATAATTACATACACAGATTATTAGATTGTTTAATGAAGTACTACGTTTTGGAAGCTAATATTTTACTATGAAACGCAGTGCGGCCAATCCTAGTTTCAAACATTGATAAAACTTCTCTTAATGTCAGTTCCCCAATATATAGCTTTCTAAACATGCCTATACGGCATCTCATCTCACAAAAAAAGAAAATATTTTATCTTATCTCAAAATCTCATCTCATCTCACATCTTATCTCAAAATAAAACGAAAAAACAAACGGATTTTAATACCAAAGCTCATATTGTTGTATTATTGTTTACATAAAGATGTCAATATTAAATTGCTATACACTTTCAATTCATAATAATTAGGCGCTCTTATATTTAACTAGTCTAATAAATGGCATTCTAATATCCCCGTATTATTTCTGTTATGTAATTAGCCTATATAAAAATACGATAGATGGCACTAACAATTGAATGTCATTTTTGTTATCATTAGTTGAATAATGGGTTTTAAAAAATAATCAGTCCTTTATAAAAATACCATTCATTGGGTCTGATTACGTTTCTTTGTAAACTAAAACGGAAATTAATTCAAGCGAACGAGATAGAGCAATACGTTAGAGTAGAATATGAAACGGGCGATCGTCCACAAAAACTACCGGTCGAACTTATACTCGTCGAAATAAATTTGAACACATTTCGTGCGTTCTTAGATTCAGATGCTTTTATCTTTGGTGGGTAGTTTTAAGGCGAAGAATCGACAACCGTTCATTCACATTCCGCTCTAGCGTATTGCCCTGTCGCGTTCACAATAACTAATTTCCCATTTTAGTTCACGAAGAAACGCAATCGAGCCCATTATCAATATTAATATAGATGGCCATATACAATGCTAATTTCGCCGGACAATGCTGCAGAAGGGTTTCAAAAACGTACTACGGCGTTGAGAAATCTAATAGCCTATAAGTATAATAAAGGGTTATTCGTAGAAAAAATGGCGTAAAAGCGTAATAATACTTCTGAAAATATGTCAACAGTTCATCTGCATGAAATAGCAGTTCACGGGTTAAAACTTTCGCTCGTTTCCATAAATCTACATATCTCTTTTTGTGGAAATGCATTTTTTTTACAGCACAAAGGGGTTAAAACATTTTAACAATGGTGTGTACAGGGGACGATAGAAATATTTTAGATTATTTACTTCACTGGCCTACCAACCAACGAGGAGGTAAAGTATTGTGAACAAGCTAAAAAAAAATCAAGATAACGACGGATATATACGAGGGTAGATTGTAAAATTTCCGGAATGGGCAAGAGATGGCGCGTGTATCGCGAAATGATTAGCGACACCATTTTATATTAGGAAAGCTAACATTTTCAGACAGATACGTCGCACTGTTCTTGCTTACCAGTCGGTTTGTGAAGCAAGTCAGGCACTTTTACAATAATGGAAAAAAAACGAATTTTGTGCCATCGATATATTAGCAAGATATGCCCTCAGATACAAATAAGTTGGCTCCACATACCCTTTGCTCATAAATCATGTGACAGAGAGAGCAATAAATTGAACAGTATGCGAGACAATAGCGCGCCAATATTCTTCGCGGCAGCTCTCACAACCGGAAACGGTCGGCTGTTTGCCAGCGGACTGCGACCGAACTTCCGGCTTTCAATAGTGGTTTTGAAGTGGTCATTTTCGAGCGCGAAAGGCCCATCTAGGGGTTCATATATCGATGTTTCGTGCGGTGATTAAACATTTCTGGGCGATTTGGAAAACGGCGACGGAGATATGACATATTTTGCAGAAAGTTCATGGGACTTCTACACCTTCATTTTCGACTATCAGTTTCTGGGTGAGCGATAACCAAAGGTGGCCGTAGGAGCACCAAGTATGAACCACGCAGTGGACGTCCAAAAACGGCCACAAATCAGGAAATGGTCGACAAAGACCAAGATCTCGTGTTAGCAGATCTTCGAGTGAAGTTACGCGAAATAGTAGAGGCCACGGGCATCTCATATGAATGTGTGCAAAATATCGTGCAGGAATATTTGGGCATTAGAAGCTGTCGGCGCGATGCGCCAGCAAACGATTGCCGCGTTTGCTGACTGTGGACAACAAGCGAAATCGTTTGAACATTTCAAACGAGTGGTTGGCCATGTAGAAGTGTAATCCAACGGAGTTTTTTCATCGATTCGTGACCGTGGACCAAACATGGATCCACCACTACATTTTGTGTTGCATAAGGATAAGCCCTATTTATGAGATATATGGATGAATAGTGATCGTTAGTCGACTGAAAAAGGACCTTTAAACTTACATTGCACCGTCGAAAGTCGTGCACATCCGTAAGTATATCTCATTCAAACATAAGCATTTCCCAATACAAGCTGGGATTTCCTTCGCTACTTTTCAAGTAGCTTTTACTAATTTTATTTTAAATAAAAACATCATCCTATAAACGGATTTCTTTACAAACCTTATCCAATATAACAATATTATACTGTTTTCTACAATATTTCTTTACAATTTTTTAATATTATACAATTTTATATAGGTTTACCCTATTTTGATAACATTATACAATCTTTTCGAAATTTCGAAATTTAAATTCTAAGTGTCAATACATTTTAAAAATTTCTTACCGCTAAGTAATAATTAAATAATATTTTAAAAGAATATAGTGCAATTCTACAGTCTGGATTCACTCGCGGTTAACACGGAACGCGTCCCGAAGGATCTTATCGGTCTGAGCTGTTCACTTTAAATATTCGACCAGCGTGTCTATGGACAAAGTCGACCATCGAAAACAAGCGAGCTGTCGTTACTGGCTGGGGGCAGATCGACTTTGCTGAAGATACATCGGACGACTTACTGAAGGTGGTGGTGGATTTGATTGACCAGCTGACCTGTCGAAGACTATATGCAAAGACTCTCAGAAAGAGGTTACCGCAAGGTATAACGGACGATCAACTGTGCGCTGGAAGCTTAGAAGGAGGACGCGACTCTTGTGGGGGCGATAGTGGTGGACCTCTGCAAGTGACGATAGCTGACAACCAATGCCTCTTCAACATAATCGCCGTTACCAGTATTGGAAAGAGCCCTTGCGGAAGTGCCAAGGGACCTGGCATATACACTGCCGTGAAGAGTCATGTGAAATAAATGGCGTTTTAGGAGTATGTCTACCGCCGGAAAATTGACCAAAAACTGACGGGGATTTGCCAAAAGGGAAACTATCACAATTTTGTAAAATGTCGGAACAAGAGACTGTATGCTGTATTCAACACAGCCCCATGAGCAACAACACGAGATCATCAAAAAACCAGGATAAATCCAATAATGCATCTTCTACATCACCGCCTACTACAACAACTACCAATAAGTCACCGGTCATCTCTACAATAGCTCCATAAAAACCTTAAACATCGCCACAAGCCCTAACTACCAATTTCATAAATGACAGTGTGGAAAAACGAACTAAATCCGAAAAAAATAACTCTGCAATATTGAGTACAAATTTAACAATGACAGCCATTGCTGTGTTGGCGATTAATTAATTTATTTTATTTTATCTGCATCCAAACTTTGCTCTGGTCGTAACGGTCTCCGTTCCATCGGGTTCAGAAGAGGGAGGAAAAGAGAGTGCACCCGTGGTCGCGCGCCCACCTGTGCACTATAATATAGCCTGCGCACTTGACTGCATCTGAACAATGAACTCTAAGAAGACTAAAGAAGTCACTAGAATCTACAATGCAGTCGCTATGGCCGAACACGGCTAGGAGGATATATATATATACAATCTTTATTATAAACTCCTTTGCCAGAAATTAAGATTGAAGTTTCTTCTTTCATTTCATTGAGCATATGGAGGTTTTTTTATTTTTATTTCGATTTAATGGCTCGTTGATAACAAACTCAGCCAATTGTATCATATTTTAAATGTTGGTAGCATTCGAAATTTGAATTATTTCGTAATGTCACTTTCATTTAGAAAACGGCTTAGCCGAAGTGATCAATAGTTTAATTTTTTATTTTTTCGCTTAATTCGTCTCAATTGAAGGCATTTTGTGTTGCATAAGGATAAGCCCTATTTATGAGATATATGGATGAATAGTGATCGTTAGTCGACTGCAAAAGGACCTTTAAACTTACATTGCACCGTCGAAAGTCGTGCACATCCGTAAGTATATCTCATTCAAACATAAGCATTTCCCAATACAAGCTGGTATTTCCTTCGCTACTTTTTAAGTAGCTTTTACTAATTTTATTTTATATATTGTGACCGACACGATTTCTCGGTACTTAGGATACCTAGAAATCGATGTGGTCGCTTGTTTGTAGAAACTAAAATTATAAAGAAAACATTAAATCACTTGAACGATGACATTTAATTAGTAAAAGGCAGATAACAATAAGAAAATATGAATTTTAAAGAACTCTAGAAGTGAAATCTATATTTACAACTATAATATTTGATTAAAAACTTTGAAAACAATTAAAAACTTTGGAAATTAATATTTAATACATTTCAAAAACTCTGGAATCTAGCTCAGAACAATGGGACTTTTCTCAGAGGCCGGCTGATCATGAAGGGTCAACAGTCAGACGAGTGGTAGGTAGAAAACAGCAGAGTAGGGTAAGTACGATAAAATTTCAGTGATAGAATGTTCTGGAAAGCGGATTCAAACTTCCCGCCTTCAGCTCTAGGTCGCGGCGACGTCACGTGGTTACGTGGCGGTGACTGGTACGATTTACGCCGTTATCGTATCGTACGGTACGGTGACGAATAGCGGCGCTGGCGATCGACCAACCCGGCTCGGGCTGATCTTCAGGAAAGCTGGAATGGGCGTATTCTTGATTTCTGGAGTTCTTCAGCTGTACCCTTGTACCCCGACCGGCTGGAACGGTTGAATTCGGGAGTACTCTTCAAAACGGCTGGAACGATTGAAGTAGGCAAGGCTCCCAGAAGTTTGCCCCGTGGAAATTCTCCCCGTGGAAGTTCTCCCCGTGGAAGTTCCTGAAATTATCCTCCACTTAGACTAGGGATTCAGGTGTTGGGGTAGGAGCGAATAAGGGAAGCAGAGACGGCACCCTGCGTTCCGAGGAAATCGAATCTCGCTCCCCCAACTCAGCCAGATAAACCCTTCAAGAAGCAATACCAAGATATAATTATCGAACGTACTCACCGAGAAATATAATGTCTAACACAACAGAGAATGAAGACCAACTCGGAACTTCCACTAACTAGCGCCACGGCTCCGATTTAAAATGCCCGGAAAACGAGTTTTTGGCGCTTCATATAGGCTTATATCAAATGTTCCAGAATTTTCTAGTTCATACTCGAACAATCGATCATATCCGGTTCACCGTTTGCTGAGTATAAATTGTGTAGCTAATTTCTAAATTTTATTAATTTAATAAAGAAGTCAAAACCGAGATTAATTTTATTATAAAAACCTTTTTGATTTATTTATCCCCAAAATTCAATACAAGGACAGGACCACCTTGACTCTATGTCGTAAAATGGTTACTTTATTAGAAATAAGTATTTTATCAAAATAAAAATTGCTGTTTTAAAATATTCAATGTTTTATTTATTTTGCATTTTAATAACCCAATCCCATAGCAATTTATCGCATAAATTATAATAAATTATTAAATATTAAGTCGCTGATTTCGACTCTTGCGGTTGGTAGACGAAATTCGGTTGTATGGAATTGGCAAAACTGCATATATGTCAAACGATCGGTGTCAGTGTCGTGAAACAACAACAATGGCGAGGATTGGGACTCAACACGCGATAAATTATGGAAATTCTGTATTTAATTTACAGAAATCGCGTGACAATCTCCCCTCCCGACAAAAAAAATTTCGGTGGAACGAAAATTTTTTATTAACTGTGAGTAATTGTGTTCATTAACAACGCTACAGATTTTGTCATGCACACGCGGACATTTAACCTAACTTACGAGACCGTGTAATATCATTAAATTCAGTTGAAATCTCTAGTAAATGGATGAAAATGTTCCTTAAAATCATTAAAATTGAAGTAAAAGCATTGATAAGCTTCGCACAGATGAATTTAAAAAGACTTTTGGTTTCCATTTGTCTAAAATCAGAGTTATACTTTTTTCGAACCCACGCTCTGACTGAACTAGCCATCAATAGTATTGTAGAAATAATCAGAGTATACCACAATAGAAATATCAGAGTATTTCACTAGTGCAATCTTGCGGAATGCTTTTTTTTATCAATAATTAGTGCTAAAGATATAACCTTTCAAACATCGCGTCCAAACTTCTCATTCATTCTTCCACATTCAAGTGCCCGTGACGACATCTAGCGCCACTTGCAATACCAAAAATTGCCGTAGTCCCAATGTACAGAGAATACAAGCCCTCTCTTGAAGCTTACAAAACTTTGATTAATGATATGGAAAAAAAATATTGTGTGACTAGAATTAATATCTGAATTTAACAAGTACACGGAAAGAAAAAAATACAAGAAATATGAATTTTTTTGAAAAGTTTGGAAATTAATATTTTGGAGAGTAGCGCCTAAGACGAGTTTTTTGAATTATTCGTATTGTGAACGTCACTAATGACCTCCTTTGACTTGCAGTTGGTGCACGTAGGCCGCTTTTGACCAGGTGCCTTGCAACGAAAGCACATGATCTCCTTCCGACGCGGGCATTGAAAATGGCTATGTTCATCCGTATCGCATCTCAAACAAGGGCGATTCGGAGCGAACGAACGCACAGTATTGACACGTGAGTTAAATTTTGCATAATTATTATTAATATTTTTGACATGAGCAGGCGCAACGTCTGCTGAGAAAGAATTTTCTCTGCTTTTATGTTGCGGAGCCGAAGAAACGAAATCTGCGGGCGTTTCGCTGAAAAATTTCGAACGCATATGATTTAGCTCTAAACGTTCACAAAACGATTGCAGTTTGGCTACCGAATCCAATTCATTCAAACCGAATTGGTTTGAGTATACCGGCCTGACATTATGGAGTAATATTTCCAGCTTTTGCTCTTCTGACATTGGCCTGGCTAACCGACCGAATAGTATTGTCATTTCTGCGAAATAATCAGAAACAGATTCTGTTTTTCCTTGAGTACGCGCAAATATTTGTTTCGACAATCTATACGAGTAATCTATAGGTACAAATTTTTGTTTCAGAAGCTGACAAAATTCATCCCATGAATTCAACGTGCTACGGACTTGTCTAAAGTACTTCAAGGCGTCTCCGCTAAGAATTTCTGGAATGCCACGCATCAGAGCGCTGTCCGATATGCAACGACTCGCTGCTAACTCATTTATCCGCTCAATAAAATCAAATACACAGGACTTGCCATCGTAGGAAATTGGAAGCTTCGATAAATTCATCGGCCTGCTACTATCCTGAGTCATTGAAGAAAAATTTGGAACATCTACATTGCGGGATATCGCTGCGTTATTATAATTATTAACGCCTAAATCGCTACCGCTTTTGTCAGCGTCCAATGATAATTTATTTAAGTTAGGTATTTCTGACTGTGCCATAACGGTGGAATCTAAATTGTCTGCACCGAAATCGAACAGAGGGCCTGAAATTGATTTCGCTGGTTGTATTGTAAACTCATTCCATGAATCTTGAACAAACTCCCATATTGTTATAAGAAAGTCAGGTGTTCCTGTCATGATATTGAACCTACGCGATATTGCATTGTAATTTTCTTCAAAAATTTGAATATTAACACTCGCATTATCGGTTTTTAACGATTTAATATCGGTTTTCAGCCTAATCAAGGATTTATATATATCACTTTCCCATTCAGGTTTAAACTCGCAAGCGGTCGCCGGCTCTATTTGAATTAATGATTTTAAAATTTCTCTATTTTTCTCTACCGTATCTTTGGGAACTTCACCCCGTATTATAATTTCGAAATCCAGTTCTGCTTTGCGTAAAAGTTTAATTTTTAACGACATTTTTGGTGGTGTTACGTTCGACACTTATAAAAGGCAATTACTCCCTGAAAGGAAACCCACCAAGCTAGGAGAACGAAAAACGACTCACCCATTGCAGACTGTCGAATCGACGTGAAGGAACCTATCTGGAAAAAGAGGAACGGAAGGAATATTTTATTGTACCATAATACCCTTGCTGTAATTCGATTGCATGTAATTATATTTAATTATACTGTATATAGTTTGTAGAAAATAGAATAGAATATGTTGTAGAATTAGCCTTTGAAATAGGATTACTTTTGCTGTGCGTAGTTTATAATTTGATTATTTGTAAAAATTAGAATGTAGAAAAATAGATTTGTAAAAGATTAGATTAGATTTGATTTGATTAGTTAGTCTACCACTCCTGAGATTGACCGATCATGAAATACTTAAACACGTTGTAGGCGCCAATTGTGACCGACACGATTTCTCGGTACTTAGGATACCTAGAAATCGATGTGGTCGCTTGTTTGTAGAAACTAAAATTATAAAGAAAACATTAAATCACTTGAACGATGACATTTAATTAGTAAAAGGCAGATAACAATAAGAAAATATGAATTTTAAAGAACTCTAGAAGTGAAATCTATATTTACAACTATAATATTTGATTAAAAACTTTGAAAACAATTAAAAACTTTGGAAATTAATATTTAATACATTTCAAAAACTCTGGAATATAGCTCAGAACAATGGGACTTTTCTCAGAGGCCGGCTGATCATGAAGGGTCAACAGTCAGACGAGTAGTAGGTAGAAAACAGCAGAGTAGGGTAAGTACGATAAAATTTCAGTGATAGAATGTTCTGGAAAGCGGATTCAAACTTCCCGCCTTCAGCTCTAGGTCGCGGCGACGTCACGTGGTTACGTGGCGGTGACTGGTACGATTTACGCCGTTATCGTATCGTACGGTACGGTGACGAATAGCGGCGCTGGCGATCGACCAACCCGGCTCGGGCTGATCTTCAGGAAAGCTGGAATGGGCGTATTCTTGATTTCTGGAGTTCTTCAGCTGTACCCTTGTACCCCGACCGGCTGGAACGGTTGAATTCGGGAGTACTCTTCAAAACGGCTGGAACGATTGAAGTAGGCAAGGCTCCCAGAAGTTTGCCCCGTGGAAATTCTCCCCGTGGAAGTTCTCCCCGTGGAAGTTCCTGAAATTATCCTCCACTTAGACTAGGGATTCAGGTGTTGGGGTAGGAGCGAATAAGGGAAGCAGAGACGGCACCCTGCGTTCCGAGGAAATCGAATCTCGCTCCCCCAACTCAGCCAGATAAACCCTTCAAGAAGCAATACCAAGATATAATTATCGAACGTACTCACCGAGAAATATAATGTCTAACACAACAGAGAATGAAGACCAACTCGGAACTTCCACTAACTAGCGCCACGGCTCCGATTTAAAATGCCCGGAAAACGAGTTTTTGGCGCTTCATATAGGCTTATATCAAATGTTCCAGAATTTTCTAGTTCATACTCGAACAATCGATCATATCCGGTTCACCGTTTGCTGAGTATAAATTGTGTAGCTAATTTCTAAATTTTATTAATTTAATAAAGAAGTCAAAACCGAGATTAATTTTATTATAAAAACCTTTTTGATTTATTTATCCCCAAAATTCAATACAAGGACAGGACCACCTTGACTCTATGTCGTAAAATGGTTACTTTATTAGAAATAAGTATTTTATCAAAATAAAAATTGCTGTTTTAAAATATTCAATGTTTTATTTATTTTGCATTTTAATAACCCAATCCCATAGCAATTTATCGCATAAATTATAATAAATTATTAAATATTAAGTCGCTGATTTCGACTCTTGCGGTTGGTAGACGAAATTCGGTTGTATGGAATTGGCAAAACTGCATATATGTCAAACGATCGGTGTCAGTGTCGTGAAACAACAACAATGGCGAGGATTGGGACTCAACACGCGATAAATTATGGAAATTCTGTATTTAATTTACAGAAATCGCGTGACAATATATATATATATATATATATATATATATATATATATATATATATATATATATATATATATATATATATATATATATATATATATATATATATATATATATATATATATATATATATATATATATATATATATATATATATATATATATATATATATATATATATATATATATATATATATATATATATATATATATATATATATATATATATATATATATATATATATATATATATATATATATATATATATATATATATATATATATATATATATATATATTCTTTTTAGAATTGATCAATAAGATGATTATAAAGTAAATAATTATAAAAGCCACTTACATCGTGACGAAGGATTCCCTTGATCGGATTGGGGAATGCTTTAGGTGTTAACGAGAATGATGAATGCCTCTCACTTGCGGAAAGAGGAGTAGGTTTAAGTTGGGCCCATTTTTCAACTAGTAAACGCTCACCCTTCATCCAATTATCTCAAAAATTAAGCTACAATCCTTCTTTATACGTAAACTCACTCAATTTCCTATTATTTCAGGGGAAATAACAAGACAAGACGAGCTACTTGACAGATGGAAGAATTTAAAATTTCGAATTTCGTTTTTTTATTTACAATCATTGTAAATAAGCCATTTAGGTTAAAGGTAATCTTTTCAACTAATAGGAAAGAGCTGACTGCTTCCTTTCATTGATATGAGGGCATGTCACGCTTTTAGTTTTAAGTTTTCAGCTGAATATTGATCGCAGCTTCTTTATATCGCACCTTTAGAAAATAAAAAAACGAAATTCGAAATTTTAAATTCTTCCATCTGTCAAGTAGCTCGTCTTGTCTTGTTATTTCCCCTGAAATAATAGGAAATTGAGTGAGTTTACGTATAAAGAAGGATTGTAGCTTAATTTTTGAGATAATTGGATGAAGGGTGAGCGTTTACTAGTTGAAAAATGGGCCCAACTTAAACCTACTCCTCTTTCCGCAAGTGAGAGGCATTCATCATTCTCGTTAACACCTAAAGCATTCCCGAATCCGATCAAGGGAATCCTTCGTCACGATGTAAGTGGCTTTTATAATTATTTACTTTATAATCATCTTATTGATCAATTCTAAAAAGAATATATACACAAAACTATCAAATATTTCTATATATATATATATATATATATATATATATATATATATATATATATATATATATATATATATATATATATATATATATATATATATATATATATATATATATATATATATATATATATATATATATATATATATATATATATATATATATATATATATATATATATATATATATATATATTATATATATATATATATACTAGTTTTGCTAGACAATGCTATCAGCTTCACAAGCATGTCGCCGGAGTAGAAGTGTTGCTAAATAATACTATGGAATTGAGCAATCTGATACCCTATGAAAACCCGGTGAATGGGGGAGAGCGTTAAAATATACGAAGGTAGATTGGAAAGTTTCTGTAATGGCCAAGAAAACGCAGTAATTTAACAGGTTTTTGTTTTTATTTTTCGAAATAGTCCCCTTTCAGGGTAACACACTTTTACCGGAAGTAATCTAATTTTTTAAAGCCCTATAAAATATCAATTAAATTAAAAACCAACTTTGGAAAAGTACCTAATACCGTGTATCTACCAGACCCGTTAATCTTGTACTTGCAATGTCTATGCCGTAATTGAACAATATCGATTCAGATATCATGAGAAAAAGTAATTGACAGAGGGTAAAGTTTTCTCCGAGGTAGACAAGCGACATCTCCACGGCAACTTCGCCTCCTACGAGCACCATTGATTATATAAGTTGCTAAATTACTCAGTGCCGTACTACGTTTTTGCGTAAACCCTAGCTGACTTGTAAAGCCACCGGGGTTCTTCAGGCGGACTATTTACTATGTTTTCGTCTAGAAAAGCAATAACAATCTGCGTAAAAGACATATCAGGACGAAATCTGTATTGCGTAGGTGATAATAGGTTATGTTTATTAAGGAAAGACATCAATTTTGATTTGACCGCCGTTCCCAGAATTTTAGACAATATATTCAATAAACTGTGTGGCCGATAACAGTATTATAATCTATATAAATAAAAATGTAGATGTTCGTTTGTTGAACGTTCTTCGCCGATTGATTTAAAATGTTGAGACTTATTTGACAAATACGCGCGTGTTATTATATATGTACCTACTACATAGATAGAACACCTGAGATAGGTAAAAGATACTTTTTTTATAAACATCCACACAGCCACAGCAATGCGTGGCTGGTAGGTATATAAAAGCACGCGCCTATTCGAAAGAAAAGTTGTGTCAAAATTTCAAAGCAATCATTGAAGAACTTTCGCAGATTTAAGATTTTTAACAAACGAACATTTACATTTTTATTTATATATTTAACTGTTGATTCGGTTTCCATAACAATTTTAATGGTTTCTTATAGCATTAGTGTTACCAATAGCGACCTTTAGTTCATAGTTTCTGTCGATACCTTATTGATGTGTATGCCTAATTTGTATCTTTTATTATTATAATTATTTATCTTGTACTTTCTACACCCGGAAAGGGATTTATGGAATAAAATGTGAATTTGGATCAGCCTTGCATATATATACGCCTCCATGTGGTCTTAGGACATGTTGAGCATGGAGCGTCAAATATTTGCTAATGATTGTCATGTATCTTTTTCTTCTATCTTCGTTTAAAACGTTTTTTTCCATTGTTGCAGGACTTGAATAAGGCGATGACCGCGCTCGCAGCGGCCTCAAGATGACTCCTCCTGCACCAGAAATGGGGATATAACTAAAATAAAATATAGAAAAGATGTTCGTCACCGAACTGCCCGCGAATCTGACTAACACCACCGAGAGCGCGGATTTCATCGACCAGGGGTCGTGCCTGTACGAATATGACCCGGACTCCTCGGACCACTGGTACGAGTTCATCACCAACGGCATTATGCTGAACCTGGTCGGAGTGTTCGGCATCTTCGGCAACGTCATCTCGATGGTGATCCTGTCCAGGCCCGAAATGCGGAGTAGCATCAATTATTTGCTTATGGGCTTAGCGCGTTGCGACACCGTTCTCATCTTCACTTCCGTGTTGTTGTTCGGTCTGCCAGCTGTGTACCCTTATACTGGATACTTGTTTAGTTATTACTATTTGGTGTATCCGAGGATCGCGCAGTTCATGTTTCCTCTAGCGCTGATCGCGCAGACTGTCTCTGTTTATCTAACGCTGACGGTTACGTTGGAGCGATTCGTAGCTGTTTGCCACCCTCTACGTGCGAAATCCGTATGCACTTACGGCCGCGCGCGATGGTACGTAGTCGGCATTATAATCTTCTCAATCATCTATAACATGCCGCGCTTTTGGGAGGTCTCTCTCGGAGAATATTCGCACCAAGATTACAACATAAGCGTATATTGCGTGGAAGCGTCAGAAATAAGGAGAGATCCGCTATATGTTACAGTGTATATTCACTGGTTGTATATGATATTCCTGTATTTTTTACCGTTTACAATCCTAGCGATACTAAACGCGTGCATCTATAAACAAGTACGCAAGGCAAACGCGGAGCGTCAACGCCTGTCGAGAGTGGAGAGGCGAGAAATCGGCTTAGCAACGATGCTTCTCTGCGTAGTCATAGTTTTTTTCCTCTGCAATATATTAGCAATGATCTCAAATATCTTAGAGGCGTTCTACAACATAATCGACGATTATCTCGTTAAAACGTCCAATTTGCTCGTGACGATAAACAGCAGCGTCAACTTCATAATCTACATAATCTTCGGGGAGAAGTTCAAGAGGCTATTCTTCAGGATGTTCTGCACGCGACAGTTCCTCATAGCCACCGGCAGGGAATCCCCCGACGGCGCCACGCACGAGGATTCCTTCGTTTCAAACGGAGAGCACCGCTACTCCATACGTTTGCATCGTCAGAACACGAACAACAGCCGCAACGGCACGCTGAATTTCAACGGGAAAGAGCGACGCTCCTTGCGAATTTCCAGAGCCCCCAGTCCTGGGCCCTGCGTCTATTACCCAGCTAATACCAGAACGTCGTACACCACCTCACTAACCGCTCCTTCAGAATGGGAGAACGGCTCCGGAAATATGAGGCTCAACAAATACGACATATAAACTTTAAAACACATAAGCTTTGAAAGTTTTGCGCTGCTGGGAGCGAAGAAATCGAAACTGTTTAAATAATATATAGCCCTCGAAATTTGCGTGTGAAAGAACCAAGTTATTCGTAGTAACCACTAGCCCGCAGTTCTTTCCTTACAAGAACCGAACCATAAAATTTTCAGTTATCATAAGATATTAAACACGGTAACAAATCTAGATAGATATCCTCTGCCATGGTTATGTGAATTATGTCATCAGACTATTTCTTTCTGCAAAGAGCTCGATTGGAAATACAAAATGCGTTATTAACTTTTTTTAATAATTTTGCTCTGCCGGTTAATGGCAATTAGTCTAAATGGTGTATTAAGCCTCCGGGTCGAAAATTGTAGTAGCCACTAGCCCGTCCTTCTCTCCATATAAGAACTGAACCGATACAACATTAAGTATCATAACATGGTAACAAATATAGAGAGATATCCTCTGTCATGGTTTGTGAACTATACAATTATATCGGTCACCCTTTTCACGATTTCAAACATCCTAAAAGAGTATCCTAATATGTTACCCGCATGCGAGGTCATCTTTTTCAAATTGACAAAATCACTTATTCGTGGCAAGGAATAGCGATCCCATTTGATCACTATTGGGCATGAGTTTTAAAGGATTTTTGAATGGAGGGACACAACAGTTTAACTTACGAAATAAGGGTAGAAGCGGGATTAAGATTTAGAGTTTCAGATGGTTTTTATCGGTCCATTGAGAGTCAAATCAAGTTGAAGAAGAAAATTTGAGGTTTTTGCATATAAACGATGTTCTTGCGCGCGGTAAGGGTGAGTTCAGATTTAACTGATGGGGTGTCGGGTTCCTAATTGTTCCATACAGCTTGGTCACTGTCGGCAAAACTTTATGTCATCTGGCTTGCTAAACTCACGGTGCAACTCCTATCTGGTAGCCACGTCCTATCTTACCTCCTATGGCTGTCGGCTACATCCTACAGTCGGAGGCGGTTGGGATTAGAAGATCGCGGATTCGGCGGTTGGTGAACTGTCCGGTTTGCTAGAGACGCTGCCCATTCGGCGAATAGCCAGGGGGATCTGGAGCTGTAAGTTTCCTATACAGCAGGTGCTGTTATCAACTTAATGTCATCTATCCATGAATCGATCGGTTGGCTACCCGATCTCGAGTGACCGTGGCGGACAAAAAACGCCTCGGTCCGCGATATATATAAACTGAATAACCACTTACGTCAGGTGGAGGCCGCGCAAGCGACCTAGAACCCGTAACCAGGCTAAAGTACGGTCAAATCTAGTAAGGTTGTGAGGCTGGGCCGCTGATTTTGCTTCCCAGTCACTCGAGGTAAGACGTTGGCTCCTTACGGGTGTGTTTGCGAAGCTAGACGGTGGACTGAGCTGTCGCTAAGTCTCTGCGTAATCACCCCCACGGTTGTAATAATTATTATATATCGTTATACCTTCCTGGGGTGTCGGGTTCGCCCATTGCAGTTGACAGCTTTAAAGTGATGGGGTGTCGCGGCGGAGTTGCGAGATCAATAATTTTGTTATCTGTAAACGAAATATGAAAACTAGCAAATTAGGAAAGGAAAAGAAAGATTTCTGAAATTAATTAATGCATCCAACAGCCACGTTATTGAGGGCAGCACCATACTTGTCCCACTTACGCAAAGTACGCAAAGCATTATGACATCTGTACACTTGAATGTGCACGTTGCGAATGATGTGTGTAAAGCATGCAAATTCTAGGGTCCAGACGTCATAATGTGTTGCGTACTTTGCGTACGTGGGACAAGTGTGACTCTGGTCTAAGAATCACTCGCCGCACAAAACTTTCAAAGTGAAGTTGTATACTTAAATGACATCGTCATTTATACCGTATAGAAATAATGCTATGAATTGCATTTTTGTCGCAATTGCAACATCATCGCGACGACGAAAAAGTTTAATTCTGGTTGGCGATTTTCTCGAGTATTGTAATTCATACTTTTTTACATTGGTCCACCTATATTAGGGTTACAAACCCGCTCAAAGCGTCTAGTCAGCGGCGATACCATGCAACGGAACAAATATCATGTAAATATTTTTCTATAGAAACTAAGATATCATTAAATGTTTAAATGTATCAATATTATAAATAGTACGTACCAAAGATGTATATTATGGTTAATAAATCGTTTGAGCTTCATATGTATAATTAATGTGTTTCATTTCTGCCTAGTTTTAGTTTAGTTTTAGTTTAGAAAATGGTGAACTCATCTGGTATGGGTAAAATCTAAATTTGGGAACACTATGGGTAGAATCGAAATTTTAATGCTAAAATAATGAAATAATCTTGGTTTTGTTGTTATGTTAACTAATGTAGTATTCATCTCGTGCAAAGCTACCGGACACTCAAGATGCACGTGCAGATTTTTTGCACTTTGCTCATGGTAATACCTAATTTAAATAGCATCGTCGGGAACTAACTAAGAGTTACACTCAAAAGCTACGCTCTGGGTCTACGCATCTTTGTAACGGAATATGCAGCTCCAGTGTGGTCATATCATTTATATTATTATGCACTTTATGTATTGTATGTATATATGTATGTGTATGTGTATGTATGTGTATATATATGTATTCTTTGAAGTCAATGAAAATTTTTAAAAAAATGTTCTGCCACGAACAAACGTTATTACTATCTGCTGGTTGGCTGGAGGATATTGCCGTTTATGGCAATAAGCCCGCCATTTGTACCCGTTGTGGTCAATAAAGATTTATTATTAATATTATTATTATTATCTTCGGAGCATATATTCGGAGCATAACAGCAACAGTTGCAGTAGTATGAATTATAGCAGCCTTCACCGCTCAATCAGCGTACCGGACCTTACCATGCCAACCCAAGTTCTGAATACCGACCTGCTTCAAAAAATCACATTAATTGAGCTCGAACTGGAAAGTGCGCACAGTGAGATAGCTAACCTAAATGAGGAATGCACATCACTAAAACAGAAATTAACGAAGGTAAATAATTCAAGAAGTCGCTATAAGAAATTGTACATGGAGTCGATATCAATAAAAGCAAATGATCGCGTGTGATCATCATGAAGCACCGTATGATCGCGTCAGACCCCACGAAGATTGCCAAACTCATCCACAATAATCACGCAATCTTATGATAGCTTGACAGTATTGAGCAGTAAGACACCACAAAAAATGCGTGTCGACGACAATTATCACGAGACTTAAAAAATAGTTTTACGAAAAATATTCAACCGATACTTCCTACTTCAAAATCAGAGAGTAAACCTGTACAGAAGCAAAACATGGAGAGGAAGAATAAGCATATTTTTTCGGCGAGGAGATCCATGACTGAAGATAAAATAAAGAACAACCATAGAAGAAAAATATTTATTTTTAGCGATGAATTTGGCAAAGGATTGGCAATAAAAATAAAGAAAAAATTGAGCATATGTGACTTGTTTTCACTTGTCAACTCGGGAGCAACCAGTAGTGAGATCTCAAAAGATGTATTTAAATCGTTTAATAACGAACGTCACGAAACCGGATCATGTGATAATTATAATTGGCTCAAATGACTCCAACTTTAAAAATTTGCATAGTGAAATATCGCAAATTAAACGCATGTCGCATACAAATGTATACATAACAGCTGCGCTAAAAAATAATAATCTGAATGTACTAAATATACATCGCTTTTTGAGACAATTCTGCCATAAACTACGGCATTTGTCAGATTATCCGCATTATCCGCATCCGATATACCGCATTATCTGCAACAATAAAACACGCGATTGACCGCAGAGTATACGAAAACAAGTATTTGAAATACACTACAATTCAATTAAAACCACCTAGCACTTCAGTGTCACTTCAAGAAAACCATATTACTTTGGGAAACAGCAAACTGACATCAATACGGCCGCGGCTCTGGCGGCAGCAACAGCACGATTTGCTGAATAATAGACAAGATTAAAAAAAAAAAAACAACTCCCATTTTTTTTGTAAGTGCAGCACCCATGACATGGTAATACTTAGAACGAGCTATCATAATTTAATGTGTTACAAAATATTGTGTATGTGCTGTTGACCGATGAGAAATTCCTTCGTTGGAAGCCAATCCTGGATGCCGCAGTCCTGTCTTGGTGAAACTTAGAACAGGCTGTCGTAATTGAATGCATATACAAAATTTCGTATGCTGTTTACCGTTGAGGAGTACCCTCGTCGGGAGCCAACCCTGGGTGCAGCAGCCATGTCATGGTGAAACTTAGAACGGTTTATCATAATTGAATCAGTATACAAAATTTCGTGTCTGTGCTGTTAACCGTTAAGGAGTCCCATCGTCGGGGGCCAACCCAGGATGTAGAACCAGATCATGCTTACCATGATCGGAATTGAAACAAAATGTAAATTTTTAACTTCATACGATAATATTTGAGGAGTTTCCTCAATTCCTCATGGAAGCCATCATCAGAACAGGATTCTAATAACAATGGAACCAATCTGTAGATATATAACAATCTTTAAAATAAAAAAATAATTTTCTAAATCTGTTAATAAATGGCAGAGTTCTAAGGTAACAAACATTTTTTAAAAAATGATGCAACTGAATTAATTGACCTTTTTTTTAAGTCGGTTAAAGAGTGACCGTCATTCGTCCGAAATCGAAAATATCTGACTACTTCAGACCGGTCGAGCCGCTACAACAGCCAACAAATTTAAATGACAATGCTGAAAGTGATTTTTTAGGGACAAATTAGACGGGCCCTATAATTATCGATTATTGCACTTGAAAATACAATGTATAAATACTGCCCGTGATGAAATTGAGGTGTTTTTAGATGATATCTATATATATAAAACAAAGTCGGGTTCGTTCGAACACTTATAACTCGAGAACGGCTGGACCGATTTTCATGGGTTTTGATTTGTTGTATTTGTCTCCGTCCCGAATGGCAGAATAACTATTAAAAACAAAAATCGGAAAATTGACGAAAACATAAAATAAAAGAAAATAAAAATCCCATACAAAATGTAAATCCGTGTTTTTCTCATGGTCAGTTGTACGTGGCATGTTCACGTGTCGGCAAATCATCCGCTTTATTTGTTTTTGCGCCTGATAAAAAACAAAAAATGTCGTATATCACAAGGTCCTTCAATGAAGAGAATTAAACCGAGTGCATCCCATGCTGCACAATATGTAAATAGTTTAAATCAATCATGTCTTGCTGACACGCGATAGATATACTTAATTTTTGTACGTTTATATTTCTTTTTGTGTTTTTATCTTAATATTTATTTTGTATTCATTGTATTACTTTCATTAAATCATAAATTAAGTTCAGCTAATCTGTAAACACGACTTTCATTGACTGTTAGGCGGTACGAAGTTCGCCGGGTCAGCTAGTACTGCAGAAAAAGAATATATAATAATAAAAATAATAATCGATTTATGAAAAACATATCTAAAGTATGTAAATTGGGAAGAAAAACTAGAACACAATGTCAAAGATGACTAAAACAAACCATTCATTTATTTTATATATATGCTTCTTACCAATATTGATATATGCTTTCCTGTAAAAACTTTGAGAAAAGGTAATAGTTTTAAAACCACAACCTAGATAACTAAGGGTATAAAAATAAGTATCAAAGATAAAAGATACTTGCATTTAAATAATCGTAGTCACCTGTATAGAATAAACAAATAAAATACAAACGGAGCTGCCATGGTCGACTGAAGTCTGGCCCATCATATAGTATTATTACACTTCTAGGGGGTGAGCAGTGGATTCCGGACTAACGACCGACTGTGGTAAGTTTAGGACAGCTGTCTTGCCACATGTGAGCGTTCACCTTACCACCCATTTACTCATCCTTCAAAGCCATAGAATTTGAGATGCGGGAATCGCTGTTTTCATCGTTATAAATCATACGTATAAATGAACGTAGATATCATAAAGACGTAGATATGAATGAGAATGATATGAATGAACGTAGATATCCTAAAGAAAGTAGATATCATAACAGAACGTTATAAATCATAATGAATTTATAACGTTCCGAAATAATTATAATAAAATATATAGTCAAGCTACTAGACAAGCTCGAAGATTATCAGTAAAAAAAAATATACTAGGCCACAGTAATAAGAGTATGCCATTTGCTAGGTCTCTTTATGTAGAACATGTATTATCTACTAGATAGACTGATCTTAATTGTGAAGTGAAAGCCCAAAAGCTTTTGTTTAGGGTAATCAATAGAAGTCCCCCACGATATGATTCCAACATGCTATTCAAAGAAAGTAAGGTGTTTGATATACGCCAGCTGTTTGTGAAACAGTCACTCATGTTTTTCTATCGAGCCTCAGATAAACGACCACGAAGCCAGCAACACCGAACTACAAGAGCATCTGCAGGTCTAAATTATGCCGTTCCCCGAGTTAATTCTTCATTTGCCCTAAGACAATTCAACTATATAGCACCGAAAATATTCAACCGTCTTGATGACAAAATAAAATAAATGGAAAATACCATTTTATTCAAAAAAAAATATTAAAAAATGGCTTCTTGACGACATATGTCGTTTTAGGACAGAGAACGAACTTCTTCAAGTCATATCCTAAAAAAATAATATTTCTACATAACTTTACGATTACACTATATAATATGATATAAGATATTAAACAAAATGTAATATAATGCAAAAGAATAATACTATAATATATCTAGATTGTTACATTTATATGTTTGTCTATGTATGTATATGTATGTGTGTAAATGTATGTATGTATATATATATGTATATGTATCTATATGAGTACCTACGTCAGTTAGGCTTCTCCACCTAAGTCATAAAATGAGTCGTATGCCCAGATACAGGCTATATTCGGCCTAGTTGGGTATGCGCTGAGCATGGTCATGTGAATGTTTGCCGTTGTTTCTTCGCACCATTACTTGGTATGACCAATTTTATGTGTTTTATCATTATGATTGAAAGAAATAAATTAATTAAATAAATAAATAAATATGAGCCGTTTCTGAGTTATATCCTAATAAATTTGGCTAATTACCTATATTCCCTAGGGCACCTACAACATCCAGGCAATATATTTTTAATAACTATTTAAACGAAAACCATCGCAGAATACCCGCAACTAGTACATACGCTGTGTGAGTACAAACTATATATTCCTAAGAATGATCGAGTTTGTCAGTAGTATATGGAGGGGAAATACTGGGATATATTGTTTGAACTCTGTAATGTGTCTAATGGTTTCATTACCGCTCTGTTTCCTGACGTATGTAATATGCTAAGGTCAGCTGTCCAACATGGTCTGCCCAGTGACCGTGCATCATAATATACTAACTTTTATAGATCTTCACTGCAAATAATATATTTTAATAAATAATTGTCATGGGGGTTTTCGTTTAATTAGTCATATTTAAGAGATACCGAACTTCAAAACTTCGAAACGGCTTATAATTGAGATAAGTTGTACTAGTCAAAAATGTTTCTAGATAAATAGATTTCCAATTAAATATATTATTGTTATTGGGGAGGTGGGCCCAGCGCCCATACATTTTTTCCCATTGTAATGCAGTTTTTATACGATAGTATGCTACAATTTTTATTTGATTATAATGGCCCCCAACTAATAATGATTGGTTCAGCTATTTCTAATAAAAATGAAACATTTTAAGCTATTGCATAGCTTTTATCGCGGGCCTAGGCCAGCGCGGCGACCGAATGAAGAAATTTCTTAACGAAAATTAATGATTTTAAACTGATAATTACGTCTAAACGAGTACTGCTTACGATTCGAAAAAAATATATGTTAAACAAGAACATTTTCCTAATATTCTTAGCTTTGAATATTTTAGATTTTGTTTATATTACATAGTGTAATTAATTTGTGAAATTAGATCTAACCGAACACAAAAACGACTACTACGCAAATACTATCTGGCGTATTATTATGAAACCTGCACCATTTTAAAGATAATTTAATTATCTATCTTTTTATCTACGATTTTTTTCGAATAATTCGTTTCTTTTGATTTATTGAATAAAAAATTCGTGCGCGGCGCTCTATCGAAAGACGTTTAAATTATTCCGAATCATTTGCTTCCGCAGCCGCAAATGATT
This sequence comes from Micropterix aruncella, assembly GCA_944548615.1. NCBI lineage: Eukaryota > Metazoa > Arthropoda > Insecta > Lepidoptera > Micropterigidae > Micropterix > Micropterix aruncella. The sequence continues at coordinate 14,204,993 of OX155973.1, forward strand.
CGGAATAATTTCAAAGTTTTCCGATAGAGCGCAGTTATCTGATATCAGAAAAAATAAAATAAATAAATAATTATAATTGCATAAGTTGTTAAAAATGCTATGCAATAGCTTTACCGTGGCAGTCCCCGAGTCCCACACGTATTTTTTTTATTTTTTTTTATTTGAGGTGATGGATGAGGGAGGGGGGAAATTTCCTAGACGCACCAGGGCCTTTGACCAACCAGCTACGCCACCGATGCCATGAGACCATTGAAAAGATCGCACAGATTATCAGAATAAGCCTTGCGTATGTGAAGGGTCTTAGCGGAGTCCTGACTCCCTCCGCCCTTCCATTACCTAAGGGTAATATGGAGGCGGACATATTCGCGCGACAGGGATCGACTATCCCCCCAATTGGGCCGGATCCGATAATACAATTGGAAAAGGGATGCGCAAGGACCGCACTGCGATACAAAATCAGAGATTAAGTTAAAGAAAGGTGGAGCCGTAGAAATCTAAGACAATCAAGGGGTGATAGGAAATAGTGAACCAACCATTTTGGGGTTATTTCCGTTACTAAGAGTGCGAACAGGAATATTTCGCGATATTTTCCATTCGTGATTACGTGTAAACGAATCCGCAAACAAAAACAGAGACACAATGAATATAAATGTATAGATGAAAGTATCTGTATGTATGATTCTTTCTGCTCGACGTTGGCGTAGGCTAAAGTGCAGAGTTCAAGCAGTGGAGTGACTGAAAATATACATTAACCAGTAGCTCACCACGAAAAGTAGAAGTGAGTGCGTTGAAATGTTAACTTACATCCTGACTTAGGCTATGATATTTGTTATATGTCTTTTATTTGACACTTGTATTATATACATTTACTTAACCAAATATAAAACAAAATAATATCATTATATTAAATATTCAAATTTAAAATTGAAGGCTGCTAATCCCTGGATCTAAAAGGGACATCTGCCCCGGGCGGCATTTAAAAAGGGGCACCAAATTTATGCGTTTGAAAAAATCTTGTAAGTATGCCTAACATCCAGGGCGAGCGTACCTACTACTAATTGTTCATTTGGTTTTGTACCACATTCTAAGTTATTTTTTCAACGCGTGTGCTGTGGGTGTGATGTCTCTGCCAGGAAAATTCCCGGCGCGCCTAAAAAAAATCCTCCCCCAGACAAAAGGGGACGCAGCTACACGAACGGCACCGAATATAACCGCACGGTCAAAAGTCAAGCAACAGTCGATATTTATGTGGATGATTGGGTGTGAGATTTGGAGTTGTCGACTACAACTTGCGAACCCGACACCCTAGGAAGCTTTAACGATAGTAATCTTTCTGCCTCCCGTGAGGTGAACGTAGAAGACTTGGTGACGAAACAATCCACCAACTAGCTCCGCCACGGCCCGTCAGAGTCAAACGCCTTACGCGAGACACTGAGAAGCACCCAGCGGGCCGTCTCGCCACTGATTATATTACCAGTGATGGCCAGATTTCTCCGGCTTCCCGACTGGTTACAGGTTCGAGGTCGTTTGCGGCTGTCATAAGTTTATCCACCACCCCCCCCCCCCCCCCGGTATGTAGGAAATAAAGCCGTTTCCAAACTCCCCCGGTTATCAGTCGGAATGCACAGTCGATTGACTGGCGCTGCACGGTGGACAAACCGTCCAGGAGCGCCTGACAAACGATTCCCCGCGAAAACTGATCATTGGGCACAGAGCCCTACCCGGGCTCGAACTTCTACTTGCAGGCGACCGGATGGGTGCTGACCCGTGAGTTAGGCCGACCCTAACATATGGATCATTATGGCCCAACTGCACTTAGCCCGCTTAGGGAGCTAATGGGCCCTTGCTGAGTCGGCCACGAAGACCCATTTGTTAAGGGTCGGTCACACTCACGGGTCACACTCACGGGATCCGGCGGCCTCCACGCATGAAGCGCGAGCCCGGGTAGGACTCTGGCCTTAGGGCTAGTTTCCCCTAAGAGTCTATCTTCTGGCGCTCCTGGACGGTCTGCGCACCGTGCGGCGTAAGCCAATCGATTGTGCATTCTGACTAACAGTCGGGTGAGTCTGGAAACAGTACTGTTTCCTATAGAGCGGGGGTGCTACCTTACGGCGACTGCTCTTTAAACGACCAACGGTTACCCGATTCCGGGTGAACAGCCGTGTAAAGAATGCCGTGGTCCGCGATAGATTCGGATGACACCGTTTCGCCGCTACGTAAGGGAGAGGACCGCGTAAGCGACCTCCAACCAGTAACCAGTCGAGAGACCGGAGTAATCTGGTCGCAACTGGAAGTAAGTGCGTGAGTGTAAGCCCGCTGGGCAACATAGCCGGCTATCTCGCGAATATAGCTGGGGATTTAGTGCGATGTACCCTGCATTTTGTGATTAAAGGCTCATACTTGGCACAATTGTTCCTTAGGTGGTCCTGAGTGGATTTAGACCGGGAGCCATCGGCGGCCACCCCGCGGGTGGCGGGGGGAGGGGGTGGAAGTTTGATTCCGCCGCGCGTCACTTTGAGCGTTTTATCTTTCGAACTATAAGTACTTGGGCAAGTTAGATATCATTTTCGGGTGACTGAATGATAACAAATTCATTTCTGGAAGAAAAAAAATACCTATCCATAGAAAATATATGAAATAATTGGTAAAATTCAAAAATCGTTGACATCTTTTTTTTACTTATACAAAGTTTACTTTTTAACCATAAGAGTTATCGGTATGCAAAAAATATATTCTGATAGCCACAATTACTTCAATTACAGACATATATTTTTTATTCGACTGATATTGTAAAATGTGAGTGAAAAAAAATATAATTCATCGCACGGCAGACCGGCGTATTACGTCCGTTACGTAGAGACGGGCATCGAGCCAAGTTAGATAATTACTTATCGGATTATTTAGTTTCTGCGATTGGCCAGTGAGTTAAAAATAAGAAGTACAATCGTTATTATTATTATGATAACTATATTATTATTGTTTTTACTATTTAATAAAAATAATTCATCATTCACACACCGTACTAACTGATATTTGTGCACATACCTTAAATACCTAAGTATTAATTTGTCTGCAATCCGTACCACTTCGTTGAAAAAATAATAGTAAGTATTATATACATATGATATAAGCACATACCTACCCATACTTACTTAATTGCTAGGAGAAACTATTAAAACACTGAAAATTGGCTATTCTTCTGAATGCCTATTTTCAAATTTTTCATTTCATTCAGGCGAAACAGGGGCAACAACCTCGCTTTTTGTGGGCCTATAAGTGAAAAATGTATGGGCTATGACTTTACAAATTTTATATCAATTTAGATGATGAATTTGTACTTTTAGTTTTTAAATGTATGATTAACTTTAATCTTATTATTTAACACTTTACTGACTATTTTGTATATTACCCCTAGGGTACTTTCAACAACTTTTAGTACGTTTTCGAACCTACTCGAATTATTGACTATTTCAATTATTAGGCTTCTATTTTGATTATTTAATTTTTTACTGACTATTTTAGTTAGTATGATGATTGACTCTCAGTAGGTACCCATTAAAATTATTGACTCTTTTAATTAATAAGCCTGTATTTTGTTTTGTAATAAGATTTTACAATAAATAACTTTTAGTAGGTTCCAATGTTTATAAGATACTATTTTTCCAATCTAATAGCTAAATTATTAACAACCTATATTGTATGTTAAGTAAAGACTAATCTTTACTCTAAAGTAGTAATTAGATTAACTACCTAATACAAATATTTTGCCACGTCCAAGAGCGGTTTTTAGCCACCAATTGGACACGACGTAAATGTTATGTATGTTATATACTTAATATATCCTATCTAAACAAACATTATAATTTTTACCTAAGGCATTCGCAATATCATGACAGCAGAAGTACTTTCCAGTACCATTGTGTTTTCCAGTACCTTTGTGCACCCACAGCTTCTCAAGCTGGGTAATTGTGGTAATTTGCCTTTCTGCTGCTGCTGGTCTGCGAAGCCAGTATCCATAGTCAATAGCATAATTTTTGTCAAGCCATGAGTGACAGTGTTAGATACATGCACCATCATGAGAGTGTCCACATCTTCGTGGTTACGTATCACGTAACCACGAAGAAGTGTACGCTTTGTATCACGTGTGATATTGGTTAAAATATTTGGTCCACCCATATTTCAAACTTCCTTGCCGTTGTCAGAGCAAACAATCCTTCCTTAAGGAATTGTTCATCATCAAATTGGCCTAACCTTTAGGTAGTTTCGTCGTAGCAGTGACCCGTGTTCTTTGAATGTTTCCTCTGTTAATATTTTTTTATGCTTTCATTGTTATACGTCCCAAACCATATCTACTTTTGAAACCCTGTAAGTTCTTTGCAGAGAAATGGTATACATACTGGTGTACCTATTCTCCAAAGTCTTCCTATATCCTGAACTCAGCATGTGGACTAATGCAGATCCATCTAGAATTTTCGCTCGTGGGGGGCGTTTGGAACGGTTGCAGTGCCAAAAATACTAGTAATCCATTTTAGTAGGTCTGACCTTGTTCCAGATCGCAATTTACCCATTGAAGAAAGTGCTGGAGGACTGGCTTGGTTTTCTTGCGCCAAGAATGAATCGAGATCTTCTACTCTGTGCTCACAGGTTGCAATATAAAGTTTGCTGAATAGACTGCAGTCATTCTCAAGGCCTCTTATTTTTGCTTTCGTTTTGCTCTCACTCTTTTTTTACATATTTTAATAACTTTATAGTTTATGTGTAATCTTCCTTTACAAATGTTATGTATTTAGGAGCAATAGCGTTACAAGATCAAAAACTCTTTGCCGCTTTTTTCTATATTGAATACTGCATTTACAACTTCAATACATAGAAGTCTGGAGACTGTTCGACAAAAGGATCTCCTGGAGTATTTATTGTAGCTACTGGTGATTGCAGGTCTAGAATAAAGTTCTTCTTATTTGTGGCAGTGTCAGAAAGATGGCTGCCGTGTTCATCTGTTGCGCTGTTCTCCGTAACAAAACATCCGGCTCAAAACTGTAAACGGTATCTACCAATTAAGGTCCAGCGAGAAGCCACTTAGTCAGGGTTTTCAGTCAAACCAATCAATTCTGTGATGTGTAATATAATATTATGTTGGATAATGAAGAAGTAATCACAAACTATTTAGCGTAAAGATGAATGTAAGTGTAAAAATAGGTCCTACCTATGTACATCTCCTTTTAATGTGGCACTTATTTGCTCATGTGCTTGGTCCAAAGCCATCCCCGTAAACTTGCGATCGCTTTTTCGACCCAACTATTACACATTTTCAAAGTGCTTTAATAATTCTCCGTGCGGCAGACAAATTCTTTCACTGTTTACTACTGAACTGAGTGGATGGACCAAAAGGTCACCAAAGGAGCGGGCACTGTTTGCTCAAAAGAGCGAGTAGTGCCCGCGCCGCTCTGCAGCTTGACGAACTTATCAACGCATTATAACGTATGGTAAAATGCCCTCCCTTATGTAATTAAGTACGTATGGGTAGGTATGTACTTGTATATACTACTTGCTATTATTTTTTCGACGAAATAGTAGGGATTATAGAAAAAATAATAGTTACGTAAGTATTTAAGGTATGTTAAGCACAAGTAATTAGGTACGGTGTGTGAATGATGAATTATTTTTATTAAATAGAAAAAACAATAATAATATAATTATCATACTCATTATTACCATTGTACTTGTTATTTTCAACTCACTAACCTATCGCAGAAACTAAATAATCCTATAAGTACTTATCTAACTTCTCTCGATGCCCGTATCTACTTAGCAGGCGTAATACACCGGTCTGCCGAGCGATGAATTGTATTTTTTTCACTCACTTTTTACCAGGGCAGTCCAATAAAATATATATTGGTGTAATTAATATAAGTCTGGCTTTCGGAATATATTTTTTGAATACCGATACCTCTTATGGTTAAAAAGTAAACTTTGAATATGTAAAAAAAATATGTGAACGATTTTTGGATGTTACCAATTATTTCATATTTTTTCTATGGACCGGTATTTTTTTTCTTCCAGAAATCAATTCCTTATTATTGAGTTACCCAGAAATGATATCTCACTTGCCCTAGTACCTATAGTCCGAGAGATATAGGGCTCAAAGTGACGCGCGGCGGAATCAAACTTCCACCCCCTCCCCCCGCCACCCGCAGGGTGGCCCCCAATGGCTCCCGGTCTAAATCCACTCAGGACCACTTAAGGAACAATTGTGCTAAGTATGAGCCTTTAATCACAAAATGCAGGGTTCCCATACAAACTGTTGCACTAAATCCCCAGCTAATAAGGCGTTGGCCTCTTACGAGCATGTGGCGGAGCTTGACGGTGGACTGTTTTTGTCCCTAAGTCTTTTGCGCTCACTTCACGGGAGATAGAACGATCGAATTTCGTTAAAACTTCCTGAGGTGACGGGTTCGCCTGTTGTAGTTGACAGCTCTAGTTGCACATAGCCCATTAGCTCCAAATGTATGTAATGTAATTAATTAGTTCAACAATCTATCTTAGAGATTTCTCTATTATTTTTACTAGGTATATGGGTTTCTAGATAAATGTTTAGATAGAGAGGGTCAGCGGGTAGGTAAGAAAATATGCGATTGAAATTGACTGTTAAGTGATAAAACGTAGAGGTGGTCGATGTTTGGTTTGCCTTTGATGCGGTTTCATTCGCTTTGCCTACAATTGACGAGGTAATTGGCATCTAATTTGCGCTAAAATTCACTAAAATGGCCAGAAACGTCATCCAATACTTCTTGTCAGGGTGGCAATTCGTGTTAGTTTAAATGTTTCAGTAGATAAAAAGACTGTGATGTCACCACAAGGCTTCCACGGCAAATATCAAAGGTCTAATTTTATCTGAATATTAAATTCATAAATAAAATCGGCGCTTTTGGCTATTGGACCAATACCTATACTTTGTAATTATATTATGTAATTATATGCTAGAAATGTCGCCTTCATTGACTAAGCCACCATTAAACATTAGTATGCGCGCACTAACACCCCCTACAAAGAAATTTTCGAGGGTTGAAAACATGCCCTCGTGAGTTTCATTCCATTGGCTAGCATTATAAGGGTTAAACAGTATTGAACCGGATGTACCTAAAGATTTGTACAAATTACATATCTTTGGAATTAAATCCGTTGGAATTAGCCGATTAGGGGAGCGCGGGGTAATGAGAGCGGGCGGGTAATGGGAGCGATAGCGATTGGATGAAACCTATGCACCTGAAGGGGTGGCCTATTATAACTAGCTGACCCGTGCCCACTTCGTTGGGCGGTAAAACTTTTTACCTGTGATGAAATTATGAGTGTGGTTCGGTTAGTACTGAGTGCTATGATTTATTTCCTAACTGCCAAAAGAAGGGTTATATTTTTACTGCATATGTATGTATGTATTTGCATGCCAATTTGACTATAATACCGTTATTTGTGAGTGTCTTCTTGTGAGTGTCTTATTTGTGAGCGTATTATCTCTTTAACTATTTATGCAGTAAAAGGGAAATTAGGTATATGCAGTGAAAGGGAAAAGTCTTTGGTTTTAAACACGTGAGACGATAAATTTACTTATTTTGATAATAATTCATAATTGTTGATAATATGACCAATAAACATGACCTAAGGATTTAAATTATTTTTTTAATGTAAAATACTACTTTTTGTGACCTTAATATGAAAGTTAGACATAAGCTGTCGCTGACTTTTTTGTAGGCATTAATTATCAAGCTCTACAACTTTTCTTTAGAACTTAATCATATATCTCTCATCATTAAGGCAGCGTTCGTTAGAAACGTTTTCGTTCGACCGTTTTTTCCGACTTACTTTGGTTATCCGACTACCACGAAAAAGTCTTTTCATTTTTCGGATTAATATATAGCCTATATATGGCACTCACAAATAACGTGGCGTTCTATTGGTAAAAGAATTTTCAAAATCGGATCAGTAGATCCAGAGATTACTTCCTTCAACGTCACAAACTTTACCACTTCACAATATTAGTATAGAAGTATAAATAAACTGCCGATTGCCAGCGTCCAGGTAAGCATGAAAATATATTCTTATTGTATTATGTTTATGTTTATTACATCTACTTCTTTCATCTACCAAAATTTTACTCGTAGACACCTAGAAGAAGTTCCGGTGAATAGTGAATAGTCAAAAAAGTCGAACTAGGGGAAAAAGTCGAAAAAGTCAAAAGTCAAAAAAGTAAAAAAAAACAAAAAGAGTCGAAAAAGTCGCAAAAATCAAAAAAGTCTAAAAAGCCTAAAAAGTAGAAAAAGTCGAAAAAGAAAGAAAGGTTGAAAATTAAAAAAGTTAATTTTCGACCTTTCGAAAATTAAAGAAGTTAAAAAAGTCGGAAAAGTCGAAAAAGTCGAAAGTCAAAAAAGCCGAAAAAGTCGAAAAATTCGTAAAACTCGAAAAAGTCAAAAAAGTCGAAAAAGTAGAAAAAGTCGGTAAACTCGAAAAGTCCAAGTCGATTTCGATTTCGATTTTCGAGTTTTAAAGGGTGTCGCTAGGTTGGGGGTGGGGGGGGGGGGCGAGTTGTTGTTGTAGGATTAATTATATTAATATTCAGATGAATTACGTTCCTGGCTACTTGACAGGAAAGTCTTGGGGTGACACAACCTTTTTTTTAATGACGTAACCACGAATTTGGACTTAGTTTGGGGATTTCAATACTGTAAAGACCTCATGGAAATTTCGATCGATTTGAGTGAGCGTGAAAACAATTCCGTGTCGTTTTACAGTATCCATTATAATGTCGAGAAGAAGAGATAACATAGGTCGACGAAGTCATTCAAATGTGCGGCAAGCTACTTCAAGTGCAAACCGCACTGATTTGAGATGATTCCATCATCTCGGCCGAAATACAAGATGAAGCTGTTAATCCGACATTGCTTGCAGTGGTGCCTAAGAATATGATCTATGGACTTCGCGACGTTTATATCAATATCTCGCCCTGTATGCTCGATAGTAACTGTTCCAGGCGTTACCCGAGAGAACTGATTGCTAACACCATCACGGGCAATGACGGATACCCATTGTATCGTCGCCGATCAGTTGCGGACAATGGGCGATCTGCACTTGTGAAGGTCAAAGGGCAAGATGTAAATGTGCTCAATCATTAGATTGTGCCTTATTGTCTAAGGTTTTAAAGCGCAAATCATTGATTGGAATACTGCAACTTAATCAACTCGATAAATTACACAGGCCGACATGATTTTTGGTGTTTTGATTTTGACGAGTGTTCTTAACTAATTTGGGTACGCTGATTCCTAATATGAATTCGGTTTGAGTCCATCACGTCAGGATTTTTAACAAAATAAAAAAAGTTTTCATATTTTTTTGTATGATGACAACATTCCACCTAGTGGAGAATTCCTTAATTTCGTTAAATTTCTTCAATTTCATTCATGATATTAAGTATTTCGATAGAATTAATACTGTAGAATAATATATGTAGATTTATATGGCAACACTGTTAGCTATCCGCATCTATCAAAGTCAACTTGACAGCAGTTATTCGCGGGAAGGAAAAATTGAAATTGGGAGCTGACAAATACGATTCCACATCATGGAAGTTATTCATTGACCCTTCTAAAATAAGTCTTAAGGGTGTATTGTTGCACAATGGTAATACATATGCCTCAGTGCCCGTTGCTCCCTCCGTGCATCTCAAAGAAACATATGAAAATCTTCAGCTATTACCAAATAAAATAAAGTATGACGAATATAGTTGGCAGCTATGTGGAGACCTCAAAATAATATGCATGCTGTTGGGTCAGCAGTCCGGATTCACAAAGTATCCGTGTTTCTTGTGTGAGTGGGACAGTCAAGCACGAAATCTACATTACATGAAGAAAGAATGGCCAGCCAAAGACCAACTTGTGCCTGGACACAAAAATGTGCAGCGTGATGCATTAGTTGACCCAAAATTAGTTCTTTTGCCTCCCCTTCACATCAAATTAGGACTAATGAAACAATTTGTCAAGGCTTTAAATAAAGAAGGTGACTGCTAAATACCTGTGCGAAAAATTTTCTGCACTTTCTGAAGCGAAACTGAAGGAAGGAATTTTCGTAGGTCCTCAAATTCGAACCTTAAAATTCGACAGTTTGTTCCAGAATACGATGACCCAGGATGAATCTGTTGCATGGAGTTCTTTCGTAGAGGTCATAGAAGGTTTTCTCGGAAACAACAAGTCTCCAGACTACAAATAAATTGTAGCCAAAATGGTTGAAAATTATAAAAAACTGGGATGCAATATGAGCGTTAAACTCCATTTTCTCGATTCCCACGTGGAGTATTTTCCTGAAAACCTTCGGGATGTCAGCGAGGAACAAGGAGAGAGGTTTCACCAGGACATAAAGGAGATACAAAGACGTTATCAAGAAAGATGGGATGTTAGAATGATGGCGGACTACTGCTGGACATTGAAGAAGGATTCACCGGCTAAACTACACAAAAAGAAAACAACAAAACGTAGTTTTCAAGGAAAAACGGAAAGCTTTTATTTAAAAAAACCAATGCTTGTGTAATGTACACACTACAACTCTTGTTTTGCAATGCATCTTTCGATATGTATAATTATTTTAATAAATATTTTCTCTGTACTTATTGTCGTTTATATGAAAATTTACAAAATCACTTTACACACTTTTCTTGAAAATCTGACGTGCTGCAAAAAAACTAAGCATAGATTCGTGATCAGCATACCCTAATTACTATAATACACCTATCAGACCTGAAACACTTTTTCATTTAAAAAAAAATGTAGGCCTGTGTTACATATGCAAATACTTAAAATAAAGCGATATGGCTGTTTTCGCTGTGAGGAATTCAAACGAAGTGTATCTCAGTATCAGACGTGTCGCTATGTCAGCAGCAACGAGGCGATTTGGCGCATCTTTTCCTTTGCGACATACGAAAGACAATCTACAGTTGTACACTTGGTAATTTTGGAAAGCGGAATTTAGATTCCCCGTGCGTCTGGCCTTCACGATGGCAAATCACGCGTGTTGGAAGTTTGCGGAATTACCTTGGAATTTCCGTATTTCGCGCATGGACAACTGTATGTCCCGTGTTCGCCAAGCCATCGGTCGGTTAGCCATCATTTTTGTTTATTTACGCGCCGGAAAACAAAACGAAAAACATATTTTACCAGAATGTTTTGTGTTGAATGTGAACTGCATTTATATATTATCATGTAAATTTAATACATCGAATTTATATCAATCACAAACGACTTTCATTTAAACACCAAACGAAACTCAAACCGTACATGATTCGGCCATATTATAGATTTCAATGAATTAGATTTGGAAGGTTCATTAGGATAAATAAACGCTTTAAAAGAGTTACAATCAAATAAATTTTAGGTGGTACAAAGTTCACCGGGTCATCTAGTATATATACTTATATATATATATATATATATATATATATATATATATATATATATATATATATATATATATATATATATATATATATATATATATATATATATATATATATATATATATATATATATATATATATATATATATATATATATATATATATATATATATATATATATATATATATATATATATATATATATATATATATATATATATATATATATATATATATATATATATATATATATATATATATATATATATATATATATATATATATATATATATATATATATATATATATATATATATATATATATATATATATATATATATATATATATATATATATATATATATATATATATATATATATATATATATATATTTAAAATAAAATTAGTAAAAGCTACTTAAAAAGTAGCGAAGGAAATCCCAGCTTGTATTGGGAAATGCTTATGTTTGAATGAGATATACTTACGGATGTGCACGACTTTCGACGGTGCAATGTAAGTTTAAAGGTCCTTTTGCAGTCGACTAACGATCACTATTCATCCATATATCTCATAAATAGGGCTTATCCTTATGCAACACAAAATGCCTTCAATTGAGACGAATTAAGCGAAAAAATAAAAAAAATAACTATTGATCACTTCGGCAAAGCCGTTTTCTAAATGAAAGTAACATTACGAAATAATTCAAATTTCGAATGCTACCAACATTTAAAATATGATACAATTGGCTGAGTTTGTTATCAACGAGCCATTAAATCGAAATAAAAATAAAAAAACCTCCATATGCTCAATGAAATGAAAGAAGAAACTTCAATCTTAATTTCTGGCAGA